>LYUA01000461.1:219763-230318 GCA_002093875.1 Calopteryx splendens | reverse complement strand
TTCTTGTTTCTGGTCCACTGTATATTAGTGTATAATTTGGTTTATTAATTATTACTTTTCCTTGCCATCTTATCTCCTGTAATGCTATGATGTCTATCTTCAACATTTCAATTGCTATCACCTTGAGTTTTCCTGCTTACAGCATGGTCCTCACATTCCAGGTGGCCATTATGATATTCTTATTCTTAGTCCTTTTGGTATGACATGCCCGTGTCTGTTCTTAACATCCATCCATCTGAGGCTGCTTGTTTGGTTTCTGAACCATGGATTTTTACAGGGAGAGGTTGTTAGCCCCTCGCCTAACCCCCAACCTGGAGGGCCAAGACTTCTCCAGGTTGGGTGACCGTGGCAGTAGCTATTCTACTGCTGGCATACCACTCGGGATCTTTAAGACACGCAATCCCCCTCACCACGTCAAGGTAGAGATCTCAATTGAGAGGGTCATTCTCTCCCATGGTTCATGAATATTTTCTGTCTTCTTTATGCTTATCCATTCTTTTGTTTATTGTCTGTTGATACAATTTATAAGTCTCCATATGCTTTGGTTTATCAATTTTCCATTTTCTCTCTTTTGTGTTTCATAATTTTTAAAAAGTTAGAACATATATTGCCATCACCAAGTTATGATTGCCATCTGCATCCACTCTAGGATAACTTCTGCAATCTTCGCACTGATCTCTAAGCCTATTTTTCATCATTATTTAATCAATTTGAAATCTTCTTCTCATGTCCCCATGCATTTTCCATGTATACCATCTTCTAGCATGGCGGCGGAAAAAGGTATTTGCTATATATAGCATATTTTTCATGCAGAACTTAATCAGCCTGTCACCTCTTTAATTTCTCTTCCAAAGCCCATAATCTCCCACTGCAGTTCCCTCTCTTCCTTCACCCACAGTGTCATTCATATTTCCCATAACAATCAAGTTTTCATCTCCTTTAATACCGTTTATCACATCTTTTTTTTATCATACATTTCTTCAACTTCTTCATTTCCGTGAATAGGTGCATATATTTGGACTAGTACAGTATCCTAAGGCTTGGTCACTATTTTGACCAGTATATCTCTACCATTTAAATGCACATATCCCTTTGCTCTTCTACCTACTTTTGTATACATGATAATTGCTATTCCTGCAATTCCTGGTCTACTTCATGATTTTCCAGTGTTGATAAATTTATAATATACACTCCAGAAATTAGCTTCCTTTCACCATCTTACTTCTGACACCTAACACATCTATCCTCATTCATTTCATTTCTGCTTTCACATTCTCCAGTTTTCCACAGTGTGGCATTGATTTTACAGTCCAAGACTCAACATTCAATTCTTTCTTCTGCTGGCTGGTTTCTTTTTAGATGTATGCTTCCAGAAATCAGTCTGTGGGACTGTTTGACCTCCAGATTGTTTTAATAAACAGAAATTCATCATTGAACTGCTGATACTCTGAAAATCCTTTAGATCTTTAATGTAGTGGTTTTCAGTTGCCTTCTCCATCTTATGCCGTTGACCTTTCGATTCTTCCATTTTTGGAGGTGATTTCTCACCTTGAGGGCAAGAGGGGGCATTAGCCTATACCAGCTCATCTCCTCTCTGAGGAGGCCATTGGCACTTGTTGTAGGGAGGTTTCATTATCCCAGGAGATACTTTGTCCCTGCAACATTAGCCGCTTGTTTAACAAAGGTTGACACCTCTCTACCACAGGTTGGTGAATATCAGGGGTTTTCCTTCATCAATTCTAAGACCAAAATGGCATTTCCTAGAATCTCCCGTACTTCAAGAGAGGACTTAGGCCTCCTATGTCTTAAGAATCTCATCAACTTCATTTTCTTCTAATTTATTTTCATACCATACCTATCACTCTGGCTCTGTAGTGAGATCAGCAATAACTGCAAACCCTTTGCCAATTAGCTTACTAAGGCTTGATCATCCACAAATGTGACTGATTTGATCCATTCCTACCCTAGTTTCACTCCTGCCTCTATTCCTTCCCATGCCTCTCTTACCATTTTCTCCACGCATACAATGAAAGGCATGGGTGATAACGGACAATCCTGCCTTATCCCACAGCCTACTCTTGCCTACCGTTTCTCCATCCACTACCATCACCTGTGCAGTCTGAGACATGACATGAGACAGATACAGGTTTCATATATGTCTCCTACCCTCCAGTCTACTCTTTTTATTTTCTGCAATACCTTCATTAGGCATTCCCAATTTGCCCTGTCTTTTTGAAATCTATGAAGCAAACAAACACATCCTGATAATACTTTATATTCCTTTCTATCAGCAACCGTATAAAAACTCTTCCTTTCATGTTTTCCTAAACCCTTTAGTATTTCTGTAGGGATTTTATCTACCCCCACAGCCTTGTTTAATGTTATTCCTTTAATGCCTATTCTATTTTGCAATCTAGTATACTTGGAAATATTCATAGATACCTAAGGAATAAGACGAGAATAGAAGCAAGGATGAAGTTTTTTAATACAGTAGCAGTTCCGGTATTAATGCACAGCAACGAAGTCAGACTTAGAATAAAAAGAGACAAAATGAAAATCCAGTCAGCAGAGATGAAGTTCATGAAAAGCATATTAGACAAGAGTATAGACCAGAGGGGAAAAGATACTTCAGAAAACCAAGAGCGAAATGGGTCCTGGAACAGGCTCAAAAAGAGCCAAATCCTTGAAGAGATGATGATGTATCTCTAATAGTTATCACTCTAATTCTTCTATATAAGAATTCCATTCCAAATTCCTGACAGTGCTTTCACTTTCCTATATAGTGAACCCATTTCACCCTGTCTCTGTAAACTCTCCCTGCCCTCACATCGTTCTTTTCACCACTTTTCTTTTGCCTTGTTTCTCGACTTAATTTATTGTTAACTCTTATAAATAATAATATTTTTTAACTCTTCGTGAGTCCTTCCTAATTCTGTGTGTACATTCTTCCATTCCCTTGTCTCATCTATCTTCCTAATCATCTCTTTTGTAATCCATGGATTACTTATTCTTTTTCTATCTGCCATTCCTATTGTTTCGCTTGCAGCTTCCAATATCTCCTCTTTGTGCTATCCCCACCTGTCCCTTACTATACCCATCACCTTGTTCTCACTCAGAATTATCTCAACTGCATTTTGGTACTCCTTTCTTTTCGTCCTAATTAATGCTTCTTCAGTCCATTTTCTCCTCTGTCTTCCCTTTCCTATTTTCTTGAATTATAAATGAAGTATTTCATGGGTACTAGAGTAGTAAGTTATGGTCCGAATCTGCATCTGCTCCAGGAAATTAATTAATAATGCTGCTCTGCTAGATCTCCCCGAATCTACCGGCATTTTCCAAGTACCTAAGCCCAACGGCATGTGAAATTCAACCATCCAGTGGCCAGTTTCTTTCCCTGTATCACGTGTGATATCCCAGGATGACCTGGTACCCGAAAAATGGTACAAAGCTGAGGGTGACAGGAGGCATTACCCAGAATCGAACCCGGGCCCTCCGGTCAGTAGCTCAGTGGTCAAACCACTGGACTACTGCGCCCCTGTATATTAGGGGCATTTAAGCTATTCCTCCTACAAAACGCTTTAGCTTTCTCCCCGAGATCATTCCTTATTACTAAGCCGTCTATACATCACTTCCATCTTTCCCTTCGCCCACCACCGCGTTCTAGACCTCCATCACTAATAAGTGTTTTCCTCTGGGAATACCATTAATCATTTCCTCTAGTTGGTATTAACTATACACTGTCTATCTTTGCCTCCCTATGATTACTTTTGGGCATGTAAACTTGAATTAAAACCACGTTTGGTGATTCTGCTTTAATCTCTACCAATAATACCTATTTCATCATTCGCCTACTCTGTATCTACCACCCTTCTTCCTACCTCTTTGTTTGATACTACTACTTCATGCTAGCTCTCTTCCCCTCCGCTGAATATTACTCACAATTCTGAATATCACTCCAGTAATTCCCACTATCTTTCCAACTCACCCGGTACAAGCCTAGCATATCAATATTTCCACGCTCCATTTCCTGTTTGATGATGTTTTTTAACTTCCCTGTCCTCATAATTCTAGCATTAGAAGTCCCAATTCTGACATTTACGTTCCTCTTCTGATTCTTCTTTTTTTGCTGCCTCCAGTCCGGCTGTGTAAGGGTTTCCCGCTGCCGGGCGGAAATATATCTAATATTACTTTGGCATTTGAGCTATGATTTTACTCCTTGACTAACCTTTTTTATCTTTAATACATTTTAGTTGTATTTGATCGTAATAAGACTGTTTTTCGGACTAACTTACTTCATTGGAGTTTAGTTCAATGCGGCCACGGTCGTAATGCGGACATATTGAAAGAAATTTCGCTCAAGTAGCGCGTTTTGAACTCGAAACGTACGAGAACACTTTCCGAAAAAGTACCGAAGGTAGCTCGTTCTACTTGATTCAATAAAATTCGTCCGAAAACTCAATAAGCTTTATATAGTTTCAAGTGTAGGTGCCGTATGATTGACATAAGTCATTCATAATTTATTATTTTATTCACTATTGAAAGAAATATGCTTTAAATGTGCTCAAAGAAATCTAACCCTCGGCACCAGACATGTCAAGTAAAACAACTAATTACGTGCTTTATTAATTGCTTTAAAAAATACTTATTTTATTGAAAAATATTGACTTTTTACTACTTTAATTTTTTTAAATAAGAGGAGACAACTAAAGTAAGTGTTATGTTCTGTTATCTCGGTCTCAGTGAACAATGTAGTTCCCAAATCACGGATGTCAAATAGGAAAACTAACTACTCACAGGACATTTTTTGAGGCAGATATCCTGTCCATCTCTGTTTACATAAATCTGCAGGAGGAACACGAAGTGTTGATAGAGTTCGGAAACCTTTGTAGTTAGAATTGCCATTATTTTGAGATGTGTATGACTTCCTAATATACAAGAGGCTAATTTATGATAGTGCAATTGCATTGTACCTATCTCCCATTTAATTTGTCACTACCGCCTTTGGATACATTTTTTAATATAAACCTAGCTACATTTTTGATTACCAGCGCTACTTTAATTTTATATCCTTATTTTTTTATTAAACAAGAATATTTTCATTGACTGCAATACACCGCAAAGCTCTTTTCTTCTTATTTACCTATGAGTGGACTGCTGACTGAAACGTATTAAAGATGGTTTTGCCATTTCAGAAGTTTGGTCACTCTGGGGATACAAGTTAGGAAGGAAATAGGGCCGGACCTCAACACTGCCCTGCGTGATTATGATAACAAATTACGCGATACAAGGTGATTCAATCGTGTGAGATTAGGGGAAACTACAACATCGAGCCGGATATGGTGCACCAAAGATTTTAATGCAATCTGTAGGGGTGTCATCCGAAGAAAAATACATATACAGGTCCCTCAAAGTCCGTATTTCCTGCACAACAACCGTACCTCTTAAAAATATGCATGCAGTAATATGGCCCCCCGTGACATAAATTTAGTCATTCTTGATTTGTGCATACACGCTCATGTCATAACAATTTTTACACAACCTACGAAATAGTGTGCCATGCTCTTGTAATTTTATTTTCAACCGTTAGTCAAATCAGCAGCTCTGTATTGTTTTCCTATCAGCCATGTGAGCGAGTCGAGTATCTTGAGCACGTAAACACCGCATGCCTAGTTCCATGCTTGGTCGGGTCGGTGTCTCGCTCTTCCCTATTTAAACTTCATAGGGCGCTTGAGTTCCGTGAGGCTTCATTCAAATGACAGTTGGCCAGCTAATTTTACTTCAGAAAAAAGTTTCGAATCTTTTTAATTGACGCTTATAATTATCATAAGCTAACATCGATGATATTTCTCGTTTCACCTGCTCAAGGGGCTTGGTAATCCATATTTTCTTTTGTAATCGTAATTGAAGTGAATTTAAAAAAATGAAATCTGATGGTATTCAACTCTGCTCCTTTTAGAAACCCCGATTTAAATTATGTCCTGCGTTCAGATCATTTCACCTCTTTCGCACCCGGTTGTGTGAGGGGTTCAACGTGAAGATTTAAAGGGTTCTACACCGGGTTCCTTTTCTTAAGCCCACAGCCCCTTTGCCCAAATCATTTTCAACCCCAGTGAAACCTGGAATGTTCCCCTAAGGGTGCCGCCGCTGGAGACCTTGAGTCAGCAGTGGCGTAAAAGCGTCTGCTGGTGGTTTGGACGTCGACCACCTGTGGCGTTGGAGCACCTTTGGAGGCGGGGAACGGGTAGTTGCGGCGGCTGTGGAAAGGCGCCCTATTCTTGAGAAGACGTATCTGCTTCAGTCTGAGGAGTGCGTGGAAGTGAAAGCATCGGAAGGTCGTGGTGGGGTAATTTCCCCCTTGTGATCAAAACTTTGGGTCAGCTGGCGTGTGTTTACTTGTGTTTGAGTGTGTCTAACTCATCCCTGCCTTCCTCACTTTGGATTTTAACTCGAACGTCGAAAGGTCCCGTGGAATTGTTGCTGAAGACTACGAATATCGCATATTGTTTTGAGTCGGAGAGCAGACGATTTTCTGGTGAGTTCAAAATTTCTTTCGGATCTACTCGTGATCAACCTCCGCTCTTTCCCAAAGAAGAAGTGGGCGCTTACCTTAGTGTCTCGTACTTTGTCTGATTTCGCGCAAATGTGGACTGATATTTTGCAATTGTAGTACATATTTTTATGTGGATGCCTTTCGCGCAAATTACGTCGTTGTATTCCTTTAAAGGGCTTCACACTGATTCTGAAATCTCTCGTACTAAATGAACTGTTTTCTACCTGTAAACCAGGATGCGATAATATTGCCTTGTGGGTTCCTACCCTGACATCCCTTTTAATATCCACACTTTAGGTGGAAGTGAAGGAAGTTTTTAGTAAAATATTCTAACCTTTAAAACATTTTTTAACGGAAAGAAGGAAAATATTAAAAAGTTCTAATAAATACTGAATTAGGCATAGTGCCAAAAGGATGGAGAAATGTTAAAGGGGTAGGTTGTGATTTTAATACAACCCGTAGGGGTGTCATCCGAGGAAAAATACATAAACAGGTCCCTCAAAGTTCGTATTTCCTGCACAACAACCGTACCTCTTGAAAGTATGCATGCAGTAATATGGCCCGCGTGCCATAAATTTAGTCATTCTTGAATTCGTTTCACCTGCTCAGGTGAAACTTCCTTCTTCACTTTGGATTTGAAAAAGATTTTTATGGGTGAATATCAGCTATTTGCGTTTTTGCTATCAGCCTCTGGAACGTACCGCATAATCGGTAACTTTTTAAGAAATGAAGATTCTAATATTATTTTCAGTGAGCATATTAATAAAAACATGAATAAGGAATAACAATGAATAAGGACTCTTAAAGGCCCTCCTTTTTAGTTCATACAATTTTCTCTTAAGTGGGAGGGTGAGGGATAAGGGAAATAATAGTGCTTTTATTTTTATTGTCATTTAAAAGGACAAATATAATTCGCTTGTTTATTTTAACATCGCAATTTCTCAATAAATCGATGATGAATTTAGTATCCGGAGAATATCAGGCGTAGGTGCGTAAGCAATTTAGTTACGTGTATTTTATGGGAGAAGTAAATCCATTTTGTAAATAGATGAACGTTTTTGAAATTTATATTCTTTCAATTAAAGGCAATTTACTAATCTACAGTGTGACTATGGAAAACATGTAATTTACGTTAATAATTATTTTTTGATACATGATAATGTGAATGATATTTTGATAGCGTGCTATATGTGACCGTGTAATGTAGGTACCAATTGAACAAAGTTTTCGAATGTTATTGGTGAATTTCTGTCAAAGACAAAATCACTAGCTTCAGTTTTGGGGATGCGATTTCATGCCCTAAACTAATACACTGTGGGGTGCGGAAAAAATAAAGCATCAATTAGTAGGGCCCTCCAAACAGCTGATTAAAATGTGTGCGAATATGTACATTGGGAGATTTCGATGATGGCATAGGTAGTTTGTTTTTCCATATTATATAAAGTGACTTAGTAATGCTGGTTTCTCCGTGTGAAATGTAAATGGCACAATGATCTATCCGAATGCGAGTGGTCACATTTGAAATATAGCTAAATATTCTCAATAGGGGATTGCCAATAAACTTTTTGGTGTCGTACAATCACAAACTGAAATATAGTCGATTTATTTAGCATTTTATTTCGACGACTTTCAGCGGTTTGGAGTTCGTCTCCTAGCTGGAGCAGTTTTTTGAACCCGGTGCAAGAAATGCCAAGGGCATCCAACGGAATGAGAAGTCGTGATATCGCGGAGCAGTGTTTTCTCGCTCGAGATGACTCACCCGGATAGGGTTGCGTGAAAATTGTTTTCGGGTGACTCAAAAAACTGTTGATAGATAACAAAAATGGGTTGAATTTTTGTAAGTTCTTCTAAAACCTATGCAATATCATGGACAAGTTCTGCGCTTTCTTTGTAAATATTTTTAAATTTACCATTGCGTACATTTTTCACCATTTTCCCTAGAGACTTGTTTTCTGTAAGAGGGAAATGGCTGAGGTTCTTGGGAGCGTGCTCCAATGTTATTATGTAATTTCAAGGTACTATTATGCAAATTTTTTCAAGGGGGAAATATCCCTCGACATTTGCAAAGGGTGGAGGAATGTTACATCCCTTAAATATGAGGAGACGTAAGAGATGAAGGGTGGGTAATCACTTCCCGGGGGTTGGGAGGGGCGGAGGTAAATGGCGATGTCCGGTTTCTCCCGACCATCCCGCTATCTCTCTCTTCGAGCAGGGTCGTGCCGACGGATGAGTCGATCGCCTCCGACGTTAATGGGAGAAAAAGGCGCCGGAATTTTGATGGAGAGGATAATTTAGAGAAACGCCTTCGTCCTTGGGAAGAGTCGCAAAAAATCATAACAATGCATACGTTACTAACTCACGTCTGTTGCTCTATGCAATTGAACGTGTGATAGAAAAATGCCATTCCATTGCATCCGCTAATGCAGATCCGTTTGTAGAGTAAATTTATGACTCTTATTTCGCCATATTTTGTGCACAACGCTTGGGTGCCATGCGCATTGTGAAGTGGAATTTCATTCATAGTTACACATTCCTCTTTCGTCTAGACTTAAGCTGTACTATCAGTGGAAGAAGAAGCATTTACGCAGGTTGTTACCAAAATTATGACCTCAAGTGCATCCTTCTTTTCTGGTAAGATGACAATTGCGTCTGCGATCGCGAAATAAACGCAGTTCAGTTTTTAAAAATTAGAATTGATAATTTTACTAGTAAATGCAATTCTTAATCTTCGTCAACGTTTTTTTGGTTATAGCTAATTTAGTGATCCATTGTGACCATGGGCACTGGAATTTCCAAACCAAAGTGTTGAGCGTCCAAGTATTTCTTTGCAAAGGACTAGTGACATGACTACTCTCAAGACTCTGCTAGGTAAATACTGTCAGAGAGTGCATTGTATCACCCTTACTTTTTGCCCTAGTCTCTCTCTGACTCATGATATTTTCGCTGGGACGTCTTAATTCTAGGTTTCTTCGGTGGTCTTAAATGCCTTCCGCTGATATAAAACTATTGTCTCCCGTCTTTTTGGTTTTAATGTCCTTCTAAATCACTAATCAACTCTGGTAGTTAGTTTTATTATTCTCATTTTTATTACTCTCATTAATGTCTTCAGCTACTGAAACTAATGCAAGCCTTAAGCCTAGAATAAAATATAATTTGCTGTTTCGAATGATGAGAACGGGCTAATGTTTAGTCAATAAAATTACTTAATAGAAATAATAATCACCGACTTTTAAATGCTCTGATGGTTAAGGTTGATCCATAAATAAATAGCAATTCTTTTCTGCCCATTACGCCACGGTACTGAATTCATATTAGGGGTAGGATTTGATAACAGTCAGGGAACTCGTTCTTCGGGAGATCGGGAAGAGCGTGAATAATTGGGCTATACAATGATAAACAAGAGTAATAATTTCTTGATTTGAAGGATTATGGTAAAGACTGAATACCAACCTGCCCATGAGAACACTATCTTTATATAGTCTTTTAAATAATTTTAAATCCCGTACTTACACGTTAAGATCGATTCATTCAAGATTCTTGTCTTTTAATGCCAAAGCCAATAAACTTACGGACTCCTTTTTTCCGCAGATGATACAATGTAGCAACCTTAAAGTACCCACCACTATTCAAATCTGTTAAAGTATTTCCATTGACGGGTGCATTCCTACCTTACATTCCATAAGACAAGTCTTGAAAATGACTCAAAAGGGGTGTATGGTAGGAACGTATGCGCCAATGTAAATAGTTAAAAAGATTTGAATAGGGGTGGGTACTTTTAGGTTTTTATCTCTCGTATCATTTGCGAAAAATAGGAGACCGTAAATTTATTGGTTTTGCCATCAATTAATCACATTTTATAGCCGTGGGCGAATCGGTGATAGAAGTTGGGTTACATACGATTGCACTTCAGTTATTCCATTTCATAAACATTTTCCTTTTCATCCCTTTCTAAGCATCTATTACTTGGAGTCATCAGCTTTGTTGTAAGTGAATTAAATATCTGTT
>LYUA01000461.1:198238-213123 GCA_002093875.1 Calopteryx splendens | reverse complement strand
AATGAATATAATATTCAATGTTTTTCCCGATTGACTCGATACGAATTGTTTAATTAAAACATACAAATTTCCAGGAAACCACCGCGTAGTCGTGCAAAACATATTAACAATGGGCCCTTACCATTTGAAAATGAAATACATTTCATAATGTTTCATGATAGCGTGGTCTGTTCCTTCGATTTTTTATCACATTCATATTTCAAATTTCTCCCAGTTTTTGCATTTAAAAAGAATTACATTACCCTTATGTACGTGTCTTTTAAATTAAAATAATATTGCAAAAATGTAAAATGTGTAATTTCAATTTATTTTATAAAATGCCAATTTTTTCTTCAATATGTTGTTATTATATGTATAATATATATTTTTATAAATATTATAAAAAAGGCCAATATATTAAGGCCAAACTATGCGACACTTTTGGGGTTTTTCTCCTGGTTGGCCGCATGGGCCGACCTTGGGGTGTACACACTTTTCCTCTTCGCCTGGCAAGAGCTTTGAATTTTGTCGTTTCGTTACTTTCTTGCGACTTGCCCTTCTCCAAATGTTGTAATTTCCGAATTTGTTGGCGCGCTCATTGGCTAGTGAGAGACTTAAGGGTGGTTGAAACGAGGAAGGCGGCCGAGCTAAACGCGTCGTTTACTGCCCACCCAAGCGAAGATGGAGATCTGGGACTGGGCCCATTATGTACATACTTACGTGTATCCCATCGCTTTCTGTCCTCGAAGGCAAGGGGAAGTTGCCACTTTCATCAGCACAGACTTCGGGAATACCTCAAAGGGAATGACTACTTCTGAGGATGGTGGCAAATCTGGCAATTGATTATCCGATTTAAGGGACTTTTTAAGGAGGAAACTTAGGATAAAGTAGAGGACGCTATTTATAGCGGAATGTCTCAATTTTAGGAAGGTCGCGGAGCGCCTCTTATTCTGTAGAAATTTAAAAAACTACGTTTTTCACATATTTTTCATAATAGTTGTTGAAATTCATAATCTTTACGCTCAATTTTATTGAACAATTCCACATTTAGTACCATGGTCAATGACACTGGTTTCGGAGAATTCACCGAATTTATTTACACATCACTGGCGCTTCGTTGAACTATAGAACGAGGAAAGATATTATCTTCAGTGTATGATGGAGCAAAGTATGAGGAGTACGATTTAGGAAGGGACGAGCCAAGCCTTTCAAGGGGGTTAGGCTCCCTCCTCAACTACTTTTCCTGCCCAGCATGTGAGCTCGGTGAGGGGTCGGGCCATCTTTTTTCTAATCATGGAGTTGCTATAATCAAGGTTTCAAAGATGAGCTATTTAGCCATGGTTGAATATTCTCCTGATAAACCTTTAGGGCAATATGAAAATATTTCCCATCCTTCAGGATAAATTAAATTCCTTCCTTGAATATTTGTAGACCCGTTCTTCATTAGGAGTAATTGAATTATTTTTTAATTAAAAAATCCAACCAATGCGATTGACTATAAGCAAGCGACAAGGAGATCCTTTGGCAACAGTAGATAGGTACTGCAAATGCGTAAAGGACCGACGAGAAAAAGTTTTATTTGTTGTTGTTATTTGGTGGAGTTGAAGAGAAATAGAATGGAATCCTTTGAATAGAAAACAGATGTACATACTTTATGCAATGAAAAATGAAAGAAACCCGATTGCTATGAAGTAAAGGAATGATGTAGAATAGGAAAAACTGGAACGCTACAGTTATCCATCCTGCCATTATATGTGAAATCCGATGAAGTGGAGATTCGTAATAATGGAATTATATCCACCATAGAAATCAATGTAATGTAAAAAATGAATTCCTAAAATTGTGGTTTTAGTCGCCACTCTAGTTAAGGATATTTCGATCCTAGTATTTTAGTGTTCAAGTCTCTACTAGCTGCTAAATGTATTGACAAGCCGCAATGTGATTTATCGCATTTAAATGTGTGATGTATCCATCCTCGAGTTTTAAAATTATTGAGACGATTATGGTATGTATATCAAATGGTATATCGAGAAATGGAGTCGAGGAATTGATAAATCTACATAGTACCCTGCAAGCCGCCGTGAGGTCGTGTGGCAGGGGTACTAGGTCACCAGCCATTAAATATATTTTTTTCCATTAATACTTTGCATCCTTTCAAATTGGGATGCTCAAACTGCCATATTTATTTCTTGCTTTTATACTCTCGAATTGTGCGAGGGTAAAGGGATTCCTTATTTCTATCTGTTGGGCAATCAATTTCTCTTAACTCCCCGTCGTGGTTTTGTCTAAAAATATAATGTGGAGGTAAAATGATTCCATATATTTCAGTTTTCAACTTGAGTAAATAGAAGTTGTCTGTCAAAGGCGTCAAATCACACTGCCTCATTATAAATTTGATGTCGTCCATTTACATTGCGATGTCGGCTCAATGAACTTTATGCTCTGCTCAAATTAGATAATCGTGACAATGAAGTTCCTCAGGAAACTTTAATTGCGTACCGTTCTTTGTTGAGTATCTTCGTCAGAGTATAGCTGGGATGTAACTAAATTTCATTAAAAAGCTAAAGACATTTTGCATGCTTTCCTCAACCTTATACCGAATGTCCAACGAGTTATTACTTTAGATACTCTTTCAGGAAGATTCGTCGGATGTGGTCCTCTTAAATTGGAACAACTTATTTGAGGAGGGAGGTAGTATTATAAGAATTAGTATTCTTGAAATGAACTGGACGTTTAGTTTTCCCTCTTGGCCAGCGTGTGGCAAAAGATAGCGACGAAGTGGCCTTTGGTGGCATCCCACTGTTGAGCGGAGGTGGGGATTGAAGTTGGAGAGAGAGGAAAGGTAGGGAGACCGGATTGGTGGTGGGGCGAACCTCCAAGGGCTCACCTCGAAATATTTCTTCACGAGCACCAGCTATTTTCATTAATATTCATCGGCGTAGCCAACCCCAACCAGGAGCTATGCGGAGTAACCCTTCCCGATCGAGTTTTCGAAAGAAGTTGGTCCCAATCCCCTGTACTTTGCCTGGACATGATGATAAACTTATGCTAATCATAGAATTTCATCGCACTGAATACTTTTCGGGGCCGAGTAGCAATTGTACTCCGGAAACTTGCCCTCTTGGCCAAGATTTCAGTATTCATTAATTTCATTTTGTGTTAATAAGGACAATCTTTTGACCAATTTTTATTGATCCAATTTTGAAATACTCCAAACGAAAAATTGTTTTTTTCCACCCTTCCATAACTCAAAGTTCTCTTAGATTATTTTTTTAGATACCCATTAACTAGTTCTGATAGATACTGGATAAAATATTTTATGGTTGACCTCGTTTTTCCGCATGACCATCGTTTATTTTTCTCGCGGTACAGTTCCAGTAGGAAATATCCCTATATCTCAACTTTATATTTAGAACCCCTTTTTCTTCTCATCAATCAGTGTGTGTTGTTATCCTATGGGCGTTGCTATTCTCAGTTATTTTACGGGGAACAAAATATATTCCATATCCTACCCTCATAAATATTTTTCTTGCCATTTTTTAACTATTGAACCTTTACATTTTAAATATGTGTTAACATCTGTATTTCAAAAAATAATCCGAAAAACTGAGATACCTTTTGTGTAATGGCGCCTGTGTGGATTAATTATTTATGGTAGTGGTTAAAATTACTCTGATGAAAACTTAATGGGAGATTTTTTTCTTATCTGAAGTCGTTCATTTTATTATAGTCGAAGTCTCGTACAGAACCTCCAATATAGCTCCGATGCCTTTTTACACTACCTTCCAAAGTTAATTTTATCCATAAAATGAATTTTTATTGCATTACGTTTGAAAATTTAGTTTCGTTAAAATACTTGCTAGACTTAGAACAGCCTCTAAGTGCCAGGGATATCCATTTATCTTTTCATTTCCATTGTGAGTCATTTCTTGTCGGCCTTGGCTCCCAATCCTTGCCTTCGCTAACCAGTCTTAATGCCCTCCCGGTGAAGATTTTCGTGCAAGACTTTCCGTTCTAATGAGCACTCGCCCATCCAGTCTCATTATTCACGGATCCTCGGAAGTTTAGCAAGCAGGTAGGAATCTTGAGGCGATTCAAGTGCCTTGGACTCGATGTAGTCCATGAGCTATTAGGGTTAGTGCCAATGAAGGTGATACCCTGCTTGAATCTTTGCTCATCTAAGCGTAATATTTTAACTGTAGTTCTCCATGACATAACATGTGCATCATAAAAGTTAGTACTACTTGTATGCTACTTGATGATAGTTTCCTATTATTAATCAGTTATGATCCAAGCTTAAAATTGATTTTTAATTGGCTAATAGAGTTATATTGTGAACTATTCAATAATATAATATTATTGACCGATTTTATATTTATATAAATTTTTTCTATCTTGTAGAGTGTACATATAACATATTTTATAAAAGCTGTGGCGCTATAAAATGTATTGTCTTCTTTTGGTACCTTGAGTATCTTAAGTGATCATAAAAAATATGGAACTACTTATTTCTTATTAGATATTGTCAACTGCTTTTCAGTAAATAACAATGTAGATTTCCCTTTCCCTCTTTATGAAATTCTAGTATTTATACAAATAACTTCTAGAAAGGTTTCAGAAATATTTACCCTACAAAGGTAGTAATTGTGATAGTCTGTACATGCGCGTTTGCTGAACCGATTTCCAAGACTGGAAGCCGGCTTTCACGCTCTTTCCACGAAACACTTAATCTCTTCGAATAGAATGCTCTTAAAAGAAATATGGAGGTCGAACGGTCAATTTTTTCATCCGGTTATTAAACGAATCTCATCACTTTCTTGCTATACCGAAGAACTGTATTGCTTACCGTTACATATAAATCATATCGCTTCGAAAAGATCCCATAATTATTTCAGTTTTAAATTTAAAGCAAGGCGATTCCTAGCGCTTCCTTTCATCAGACTGCGGTGGAATGTTACTTGCGAAAACTAAAAATTGTATGGAAGCCACGCTTAACATTTCATGCTTGATTACATGTATTTTCACTGGACCATAAATAAAATTATGTGCATATCGGTTGATGGGAATTTAGTCTTAGCCCAGCGAAATATTAGGCTCCTTTCAGCATTGTACTTATTTTAAATGCTATATTATCAAATGGAGGCCCATACTAAAATCATAAAACCCTACGTTTCTCTACAGGAACTAAACTAAAAACTCTAAATGTACGTGATAGACTGAGAAATGTTACATGACCATGTGAAAGGTCGTGCTAATATACCATTATTTAATTAGTCAACTAAGAAATTATTTGAATATGTTTTATAAAATTATCTTAAAAAATAAATGCAGATGTAGATGTCTTTCTGTCAGAAATATTTGGGTGTTAATCCTTAGTTTTGTTGTTATCTCGAATTTAGGGAGGAAAAAACGAGCATTTTAATATATAATGGACCTATGCATATTATGTTTAAAAGTTCGAGTCTATTTTTCTTATTATTTTTTGTTTTCTGACCATGTGTGTGAGCTCTGCTGTTATCTGAATGATTAAAACTATAATGTTTTACTTCCAGGACGCCCAACCGTCTTGCCAAAGCGTCGTCATGGCGCCAAGCCGAGCGGCTGCGGTCAGCACTGCTCTTCTTTTAGTGATATCTCTGGTCTCGCACGCCGTAGCGCACGTGGCACTAACCTACCCCCCTGCACGAAAGTATGACCTCGACTTCCTTGACAACTCACGCACCAAAGGACCATGTGGGATGCCAAAGGGTGAGTTATTCGGAAAATATGAGAACAACGAGTTTCGAATTCTAAAATGAAACAGGGAGAAACCGCGGCACGTTTCAGTAGATTTTTTTCTCCAGGTTTGTTGCTTCATCACCGCTATTTTTCCTGATGTTATTTGATTGTCCTTTTTTATTTCGTAAAAAATATATCGACATACTTCTGTTATGAGCCTGCAGATTGCTTGATTTAATTTCCTATTGCGATCTACCCAATAAAAAATACATGAAATTTAATTATATCGTTAAAAAATAGGCTCAAGGTGGTTACTTAAAAATATCTGATTTCGTAGCCATGTGATGCCAAGTAGAAATCAATTTAGTTGTAACTTCGGGACTCGTGAAATGAAAATGACGTGATTTGTAAATACGGTTAATGTTTTTGTTAATTTTATCTTTTAGTTATTTTCTTAACTGTACTTCACTTATATGTTGATTAAAAATTCTTATCGGGAATGAGGTATTTGCGTTACTGGTACTCCGAAGGTCATTTCCCATCGTGGCTAAAAATCAATAAAACGGGAAGATAATCCAATGCATGATGCTCCAACATAAATACCAAAGGTGAGATTCGAACCAGCGACATTCGGGTCAAATGGGGAGTACGTCGTCTCCGATGTAATTCATCGAAGGTTTTAATCTACTTTCCTCATATCGATGATGTCGGCTTAATCTGCTTAAGTTGAAGTATGAAAAATATTAATTTTGACGCGGTTATAAAATAGGTTCATATAAATTTTATCTTGCGTAATCATAAAAGAATTAACCTTTCTGCTACACTAAGGCGTCTATCCTCTTTTCCAGTGAGATCAGCTCTCTTGAAGTTGTTGAACAGATGCAGTTAGATATACATGTCCCAGTTTTCTGTGTGTGTGTGTGTGTAAACATGCAAGACACAATGGAATCATATATCAGTTTTATAAGTAACGCAGCTTTACTTGGCGAAACTACCAGCAGGATATTTTTCTTTTATGTTTACCTGGGAGCGCGCTATTCAGAAGACGGAGCAAACAATTTACGATCGCATGTGAGTCAACCCCTACCGCAGAGCATAACCTCTTGAATTGTTGGCTTGGTTAGTCAGGTTCTGTGATAAAGCGTTGGGAGGGAAAATTATTTTGTGGAGTGAGCGTTCGCGTAATTGTGATGGATAAAATATGGTCTTATATTATTAAATATTTCATCGACTGGAAAAAATATCACACTACCCAATTTTAGGGTGAAACAACACACACTGTTTTCGTTTTCTTGAGCTCCTCGGTTTTGATTCGAGGCAGAAAGTTTCGAGCGCAACCGCTTCTCATTTCATGCATTTTCTCTCGAGTTAACGTTGGAATTTACGTCTAAATTTGTAGATTCTTTGTACGAATGTTTGCTTTATTCGGAATTTAGTGTTGGGAAGGATAGTGTCGTAAAATTTTAAATTTTGACGCTATTAGCTTTGCTCTGGAGGTTACAAGTCTTTTTGAAGCATTTCAATCCCCTTGTAATTAAATACCTTTAACAGATATAAGTAATCAAGAAATGTTTGTGCTAAACAGTTGAAGACCACGGTGAGCAAACCGAATTCGTCCAAATAGTTCAATTTGACATGGGATGAAATGACAGAAATGAGTTCGATTATTCCTCTTCTTGCGCATAAAACATTCCGCGTTTAATTTTCGTGAAGTTTTGACGGACTACGATTTTCTAGGACGAGAAGCCTCGACGTTTAAAAATATTGGGGTTAACCGGGTGAATTCTCAATTTCTGCATTCAAAGATAATTAACAGACAGATGATCAGCACATTTCTTTCTTTGAAAAAATATGCTTTGTGTTTACCTGAAATTCTATTTTTTAAATAATTCACCGCCGATCTACCGAGTCTATACCCCAGGTTACTGAACTATAAAATTTATAGAGTTAAGGTACTTCACATTACTTGTTGGCTGTTGCTATTTTTCCTTTCTTTGCCACTGGATACGTCAGTAGAGTATATAGCTTCTCAAGTTACGAGTTGAGAGCAATTGTAGATAGATATTTGTCGTAATGAATGGTAGTTGGGATGATATAATTGGGAGATTATTTCATTTCTTGGGCATCATCGTCTCCATTCCTGTTATTTCCATTCACCGACTCCATGATATTTCCAGCACCAAGGCTACCCGATGATGTTGGTCTTAACGAATTTCACGCATAATTTCATCGAGGTCCTGGCAATCTTCCGTCTCAACTGCCACAATTCAAGCCTTCGGGTGGATTCTTTGCCGAGGTGCCGTGCTTCCGGAGGGCACGCGTCCGGGATCCGTCGCGAAAGTTTACCCTCGGGGTATAAGCGCTCATAATTTTGAGAGTGAGTCCCATAGGCCTTTGCCGTCACTTCCTCCTCCGATTCCGGGAGAAGCATTCCGAAGGAGTGAGAGAAGAGGCGAGAGGGGGTAGCATTAGACTCACGAAGAGGAAGACTGCAGCATGGGGCACCCTGGGTTTAATTTAGTTATGATTTTAAAATATCAGAAAAGTTGAAAAATAGTTTTCCGGGTCCATTTCCGTCGAATGTAACGGTGCAATTATCAAAAAAGTCTCACAGTATTATACCCAAATTTGGTGTTATTTAATGTTAGGTTGAGTTAATCATTGGATGTAGAGGAAAATGTATTACCTATAATGAACGCATTAGTAGCAAACAGATAATTTAAGTAAGATAATTAAAAAGAAATCCCTCGAAGCTCTGTTCACATTGAAAACACGTATTAATAATAATTTCGGAACAACGGCGCAGCATTCTACGCTAACACCGTTAATCAGAAGGGATCTTATTTGATATAACGTTTTTCTTATATTTTCACATATTCTGGATCCGCGATCTTATAGTGTACACTTTTTTTATAATGTAGGGTAAATATTATATCATAGCGTACAGATTTTTATCAGGCAACAAGAGGTTGTTCTTAGAAATCGCAGATTTCGTAGCACATTAATTTTCAGGAACTTGACCCCTGCGCAGCTGTCGAGGCATTTACGTGTTGTAAAATCTTAAATAAACCTTCAAATGTACAGGATTCGTTTACGCATACGTTATAATATTAGGAATTATCGTTATGATTGCGTCTGTTGGGACATTATTCCCATGGTTCCACTGTATGTCTCACTATCTAGAGACTATCCGAGAACGGAAAGCGAGAGATTGATAAAGAGAGAGAGAACCTCGTAGGCTCGAGACATAAGCTGCTAAGGAATGCGAAAGGTGGAATGTACGAGCGTTGCGTTGCTTATTCCGATTAGCGGACTGCTATGCGATTGTTCCCATTCCGTTCCTATGTGTGAGAGGTCGGAAATGTGCGAGGGGAGAGGACGGTGGTTGCGATGGAAATTTTCTCCCGACCGTTTCTTGTCCTCGAAGCATCCTTTCGCTCTTCTAGTCTGACGCGAGGTTGGTAACCCGGGGGCACATGGGTTTCTCTATTTTCGCTTCGTGACGCGTGTTCCCGCGGTCGTGGTTGCCGATGATGCCATCGGTGGCATGTTTTGTTTGTTCCTCTCGAGGTATTTCCGCAGTTTTAGTGCATTTTTATCTTGCACACCGTCCTTGAAGCGACGGCGGCCGGTTATGGATCGTAACCCACTACCCTGAGACAAGTGGAAGTCTCGACGACATGTTTGGTTTTTGTGACGCAAGTAGTGCTTCTTGATGGAAGGGTCTAAGATTTCAATCCACCTTGCAGTGATTATTAACATTGCAGCGGTGACCATATTTTTATGCTTTAGGGCAAAATTCCAAGTATCCACTCCAACCGATACCTTATTTCAAATCATGAATGCCTCACAATAGTCGCTATTCGTGAAGGTTACTTTCCTGAAAATAGCGAGATAGGCAAAATCGCAGCCTGCAAGAATTATTCAATGTCTTCGCTGAGAAACGAGAGGGAGATTGACGTAAGTTGCTGCGTGAGACTGGCGACTTTCAACGACACAGACTAAATGGAATACACCCGTGAAAAGATCGCTCATGTTAAAATGTTTTGAATGGATACTCTCTCCATGCCTCGTAGTTTAAAGTTATCAGACCCCTTAAAGGAAAACGCTATTGAAATTAAGTACTCATTTTCATTCTAGCTTAACAAAGGGAAATGATGCAAGATCAATTAAACGATGATAGTATTTTTTTATTTCCTCAGCCAAGAATGCACCCCACGGGTCTTCCGTCGCCATTTTTACTCTTCTACTGAAGGAGGCTCGTTTTATGTGCGCTGAAATTTTTCACCTACGTAATGATTTCCATGTTTAAATAGGATATTTTAAGTGGAAATAATTACTTAGTTGGATTTATTAATTCTGTTTCTTTGTTCGAGAAACTTTAGTTAATTTCTTTCTCTTAGAGAAAGTTTATTATCCTAGTTATAAAAGTAGCACAGAATTACCACATATAAGAGGTGCTAACTTGTTAAAACTCATATTACTTGTTCTGTCTTATTGAGCTTATTAATGCATATGTATATGGCCTGCATATTCGCTCTCATGGTCATCTTCTCAGTTTATCTTCTTCAGTATTGCAAGGGATGATAGATATTTGGTTTGGAATTTAACAAAAAGAAATGTAAATTTTTGAGTTAGGCTGAGTTGCAATTTTTGCATACGAATCAGATCATGCATCAGAACATCATTAAATGAAAAAAAAATAACTTCCATGATACCATAACTCTAAACTGGTTCATATTCTGATAATATTAACAAATCCTCGCTTGAATTTTATCAGCTGTTTTGCTGAAATATTCATACAAAAAAAGGTTCAAATGAGCGCGCACGACCGATTCACTCGTTCCTCCGTGATTTGGATTTGCGATTCCAACACCGTGTTCACTTTTTTTGCGTGCAAAAATCTGGCGTATCCCTGATTGGGGATGTCGTGATTTCAGAAATAAATGAGGTACGTTCTTTAAATAGATTTTTAGAAATGGAAATATAATAAATGCTGTTTGTTGAAATCCCTTGTCTGTGATTATTCGTTTTTTTAGGTACATGAAATAATCCACAGATTACAGTTCCAAGTATAGTGCAATAAATGGAAAGTGGGCATTGAAAAAATGTTTTAAAACGTTTCCATAAGGTGATTACGGTAGGAGTTAATGGTTCGACCACCTATGCTGCTCAAATACTATAATATGAAATAATCTTTCGTTCTCGGTATTCTTGAAAACCAAAAAAAAAAGGAATTTAAGCAATCCGCTACATTCCCTCTCCATTTTTCCTCTTCTCTCGAGCGTCCAGGTGTGCGTAATTGTTATTTCTACCCAGTGATGACGCAGAGCATCGTTATGGAATTCCGAATGTCTCACACGATTGTAATGTTCCTTTCAACCAGTGGTATGATATTCATTTGCGCAAACATTGTGCCCGATCATTAATTTCCAGGATAGCGCTACTCAAAACTGAATTAAATTATCGATTGATATTTCTGAAAATAATGAAATCATCAAGAATGTGGATATTGTAGCTTGTTATTCTAATGGCCTGTATCCATACTTTGCTGCGATCGGGTTTTACTTTAATTTTAGATAGTTGACTATAAACGTATGGCACGGGAGTTAAAAGATAAAATAAGTTAATGCTTGACTTATGTACCGAATCTGGGAGCAAAGAGAACGCGAAGATCTGGAAATTATGAAATGATCCTGGAATTAATTGAATGTGACAATAACCATGAAAATTCGTGAGGTTACACTTGGCAATCTGGAAAACTGCTAAGCAATAATAACGTAGACGATTGGTGTTTATATTGATTCAAAAACTTAAAATGATAAGTAAAATCTGTTGCCCATATATCGCTGCTATAAAAAACACTTCAATTTCTATTAACATTATTTTTTCTTTGATGTATCATGTACCCATATTTTCCGATCAGACCACGAGCATAAATTTACCCTTAGAAATAGTTGCAAGACCTAATAGATTTAGGAGCTCCTTTTGTCCGCGAACAATACATTACAGCTAATTCCTCACTCACTCACTTCCCATTCGCATTCCTTGGCACTGCACTTTCCCCTGCCATATGCCCGTGGTTGGCTGGCGAAGTATGTGGATGAATGTAGGAACTCGAATAGTGTATTATTTGGGTTGTTGTAACGTTGTTAGAAAAAAACACTGACCCCGAGACAGAACCCAATTCAGTATAGTTGCGTCTCAAAAGCCTTCATAGGAAGAATAACCCATTTAGGTATGTTCAGTGTTTACTCAAATACTGGGAACTACTCTCCCCTATCTAGCACTACAATAAGAAAAAACCCTGTCCAAATTTACCTGAGAAAAATTATGCGTTCATCGTAGAATAATTAAGCAAATTAGATGGGCATGATCCATTCTACTTCGGCATTCGAAAATCAAGTTCTTAGACTTATCGTGTTGAATATCAACGATTTCGGGTAAAAGTAGTCTAGTGGGTGACACGCGAGCTTGTTAACCTTAAGGCCGTGGGTTCGAATCTTGCTTCGTCCAAAGGTGGTTCGACCCTTGGAAAATCTGATGGAAAAAGCTTATCGAGATCTAGGGGCACTTGGGCCTCTGGAGCTGTCCGAAAGTCCAACATTAGTTGATTTTCACTATTAAAATACTCGAAGAAAAATTCCTAAAAATGTGAATTAGGAAGTCATATAGAATGCTAAAGCATCTCTAAAATGTAAAGTTCTGTGCGGAGCAGCGTATCGTAATCTAATGGAAAACTTAAGAATAGGGTTCATCAGTTTCCTTCAGTCACGAATTTAATGAAGTCACTCTCTTCGCTCTGAATTCATTGCAGTACCAATCTCCAATATTATCTCCTCCATTTCGAGAAAGCCATCTCCCGGTATCCGATTTCCCGACTAGTGATTATCGAACTAGCAATTTTCAGAAAATTGATTTCAGTACTCCTGGATCGAAGGAATCATCAACCGCGTTGGGAATCACCGAAAGTTGAAACATGGTCCTCTTGAATTATCTTGTGAGGCACTTGCTTCGCCTAATTTGCCGCAACGGCGACCTTTGACTGCAGAATACGTACCGGCAAGGCTTAAAGAAGGAAGGTTGAGATCGGGGCGAAGGAAATTATTAGATGAGAAATCGGATACTTCATGGATGTCACCTACGTACTTGCATGCAAATGCCGAGAGCCATGCATCTCATCTCTTCCCGTCTCTTCACTTCTTCCGATGCGCCACTGAACTTGCGACGCCGCTCCGTCCTTACCGACCTGCTGCCGGCAAACATTGCCCCCCTCCCCCCGACTTCGCCACCAAAGCGAGCATTCGCATATAACGAGCGTACATAAAGGCGCGGTCCATTAGTCTTTCACCACTTCTCCACAGCCTTGGCGTTTGCAGGCATGCACCTTCGTCATTGCTGGAAGGGACCGGAGGCGCAGTGTAAGCAGTAAAAGTAGAAATTGCATTTCAGGAAATAGAATGAGTGCAGTAAAGGGTATATTGATATTGTATACCAAGTCAAAGTGGAGCATGAAAGTTTTAGGAAGATACTCATGGCCAGTTTTCCTTTAATATCCTGTTACTGGAGAGGTAACGGTTCTTTTTTTTGTTTTAACAGTGACTAATGTTTTTTTATGCTTCTGAAAACGGAAATTCTGTTTTTATGTGAAGTTTTTAAACCATTGTTCCGATTTTATTTTCAAAATCGTCATGAAAACTTCATATGAAAGAATTGTGTGGTGATGGGTCGGTAACCTGAGACCCCCGGCTGATTAATAATTTTTTGGGGCTCGGTTCCGTGAAGTATTCACATCCAAGTACCCGACAATAGGCAACTTTATACCTTTACGTATTTTTGTTTTTACAACATGTTTTTGGTCGCCAGAATGCTGCATTTCGGCATTGTAAACGAAGAATAGAGTAAGAAATAATATGACTAAACTGCAAACTTGATCGAGGAGAAAAATTGGACTTCGTGAATTTAAATTTCTAAATTAAATATTATTTTGATATAAATCTGTTCATCAAACAATGAGACAAATACTGGTGCCGATCTGAATATTTACCTGGCGACTGCACCTTTCTGCCTTTTCGTCTCGATCCAGAATATGTGTTAATGAAGTAAATCCTTCGTTAGTATTTTCGTATTTCTAACGCCATAGGGGCATTGATTTTCATTTATAATTTCTTCTGTTCATCTCATGTAATCATGCTACCTGATGTTTACTAAACATGTGAGGAAGTATTTTCAGCATTTTTCTAGCACGTACTGTGGCACTCCTGGGAATGGTATGTTTGCCAAAGGCCCTCGTAGGTGGGTGTGGAAATTTCATTGCTAAGAGCGCGCTGCCTCTTCCTCGGGACTAAATTCCTGAAAGCTTCAAAAGACGTGGAGGTGGAGGAAACTGAAAGGGGAATGCAGCCATGTGCATTGGGAGGAATGTACATCAGTTGGCAGAAATAGTCGGGCAGTGCCTGCTCTTGGACTGTGTTGAGTGGAAGGAAGTTTGCGGTTTGGTCGCGATTGAACTGCAAAGATAACGGGCAGTTGATTACGCCTGTGATTTGCGAGGGGGCGGGAGGACAAGGAAGCAAGGTGCGCCCTCCAGGTGAAGGGGGAATTCCTGAGCGCGCAGGCTCTGGCGCCGTATTGGACGCAGAAATCACGTGACGGTCCTAGAGAGAGGTTTCCATGACGATGTGGGCGTCATTGTCTAAGTGAGCGTGTTCATCGGAGTGTGTTCTCCTCCTCCTGTCTGCATTTACTTCCAATGGCGGTACTCTCTGTACGTTTCATACATCCACCTTGGAATGACTGCATCGATGATGGCTATCCGTGATACAGTGGAAGAGAATCTCGCGTGCGACAAACGACGGACTCGAGGAAGTATTCCACGAGTCTTGCCTTCACCCGATTCATCCACGTTGAGATTGTTAGTTTTAATTGCCTTCAATTGCTCTCGTGCTTATTTTTTGTTCCCACGTAATGAATGGCGTGCGTGGAGAACATCGGAATCTCAATTTTCTTCAGAGTCTAATCTGTAACGTAACGAGGACACGACCGATGTGGCCGCTTTTGTGAGGACGTGCCCGAATCATAATAATTATAACGACGACTTTATCTAAGGCAAAATTAGGGCCATAAGGCCCTGTCTTACATTTAACCTTTTTTACAAACATCCATGCCTGAGGCGGGATTCGAACCCG
>LYUA01000461.1:170557-187815 GCA_002093875.1 Calopteryx splendens | reverse complement strand
AACTCTTCCTTCCCTGTTTTCCTAAACTCTTTAATAATTCTGCGTGGATATTCTCGACGCCCATAGCCTTTTTAGCTTTCATTTCCTTCATAGGGTACTTGTAAAAGGGTACTTGTCATAATATACGGAGGGACTATGTAAGAAACTCCAAAAATCTGTCTCTGAAGTAAATAGTTAAGGTCACAAAACCAACTCTTGGTTCTTGGTACATTCTTTAGGGTCGATCGTATGTCTATGAGAACTATCGCCCACCCAGTCTATCTAGTTTTCATTCCGAGCAGTTTCCTTCTCGAGAGGTTTTACCAGAATTGATTTTGTTCTCTCTTACTGAAAGTATTACAGCTTTCATTAGCAATTGATTCCTTCTGTAGTTTCATTTGGTACCTCATTCCATGCAGTCTTTAGAAATAGACGGTACTCGTGCATTGGCTCGAACATCAGCTGTTCGCAAACATTCCTTAGTTTTTAACACGCGACATTGAGTGATGAATCTGCAGTTTTCATTATACTTTTCGCTGGGCGGCTATACAATGAGCTATTGTATGCATACGTAAGATATCCACGCACTCTGTTCCTGAGTTTGTTTAATTATTTTAATTTTGAACGCGCCTATGCGTTGGGACATAGGTTGAAATATGCGGTCGCATTGCCGTTATGGAAATGTGAATTAGTCGTTGAATTGAACAATCATTTACAAGTATTATTCTAAAAGATAAGCCCTTCAAAGCGTCGAAATTTCGTGTTTTGGGTGAATTATATTCAAATTGAAGAAAGGAACACACCTGACCGACCGCATGAATAAGTTTATCACAGTTAACTGGGACGGAAACATTTTTGAAATAGTATGTGCTAATGGGTTGCGGTGAATCAAATGGTTGCTCAATCTAGATGCTCACGACCGCGGTAATTGTTTGGGGCAGATTGGCGACTTGTACCGGAAAACTTGGCCTGGCGGTCGTATTAGTAGTGAGTTGGCAGAAAATTTCTATCAAATTTTTGTTTTTAAAAGCTCAAATTTTATTTTAAAATCAAATATTCATCCTCTAATTATTTATATCTCGATCATCATTTGATATAAATTTATATTTAGCCATTTTTTTTTATTCTGAATGGAAAAAAATTGCCACCGATTTTTCTCCCAGCTTAAAACTACAGGAACTCTTTGTATTAACTTACGAATGATGTCTGTTACTTTAATCGAATTGCATTTCGGCGATATTTGACATGTAGGTTAAAGTCGTATTCAGCTATTCAGTAAGATTTTGTCCTCGGCAATAAATTTTCTTACTTCAGTGTATGAAGTTCAACTAAAATATTTTCACATAAATTCATTCGAGGGATGCTGATGTGGCATAACAGGACATTATTTCCTAAATTTAGAATTTTTATGCAAAAGTCAAGTGTTGCCCGAATACAATATACTCGTGTTTTGTCATCATAACTTGGACATGTTTTATATTTTCTTCCCATTCTCTATTAAACCCATTTCTGGAATATCACGGAAACGGAACGTCATTTCTTGATGAATTTTTTCTCGAAGAAAAAATTCATCCAGAAATGACGTTTCGCTTTCTTTCTTTGTACTTGAAAAATGCTTTTTGCTGTCTAGCTATCTGTTTACCAATGGAATTCTATTTATTTCCAGTGACAAACTGCAAATGAAATTTTTTTTGCTGGCTTTTTGCGCCCAGCTTAAACAAATAGGTATTTTGTTTGTCTCTCTAATTAAAAATCGAACATTCATATTGCTAATGGGTAATAAAATCTTTGAGCCTCTGAGGGAGTCGAGCACTCAATGTGTATTACAAATAAATTGCAGGTACGGAACGTTTTCATCATATCGAACTTGCGTTCTAACTCGAGTCTTCAGTCACGCTGTGTTCAAATTGGTGAGATCGTTGTTTCTCAAGGGATAATGATCACGAGGCTTTTACTGCTTCATTGAACCTCCGCAGACGCAAATTATTGCACCGATTTCTTAAATGCGAGTAATGTTTTAGCGCCAGGAAATAACTTCCGTTCTCGCTTGGCTAATTCTATTCGCACCAGCACTCTCAATTTCCCGCAGAAACAACTCCGTGCTTCAGAAAACACTCTTGTCAAGATATGTTGACAGCTATTCCGGATGACGTTACCTTTGAAGCGTTATCGTGGTGAAATATTTTTAGGTCGAAAAACCTTTACTCGAGTGGTCGTAAAATTGCTCTGACAGTTTTACTTCGCTGCCGTCTATCTCACATCAACCCAGTTTACAAGCCGAGGAACACATTACGGATCGTATGCCGGTAATTTCATCTCCGGGAATTTCCAGTGTAGTGAAGCGTATTGCGTATCTGACTTAGGGAAACGTATAAATTGAACATCTAGTAAAATATTGACGCTTTCTCATGTAAAGAGGCTATAAAAAATGTCTACGCATTGCAGTGCTATTGAACACTAACACTCTCGGGGAATCAGGAAGAACATTTGTTTCCTACATTAACTGACCTTTTCCCTTTGGTGCCCGAAGAGGACTCCTAGTGATGTATGTAATGAAGAATTAATGATTTTTTTGGGAGAATTTTAAGGTGTAACGTCGAATTGGCAAGCTAACCTATTCATCACGTCATGGCATTTGTTGTACGTAAGTTAAGTAAAGTTAAGCAAATGATGGCACGGTGCCGCATTCCATCGGGAGTTTCGGCACTCAGATTAAGGACACGAATGAGAGATCGCAAGGTGGCATCTTCCCTTTCCTTGCCCCTCATACTGAGGTCCCTTTAGACCCCTTTTGCATTTCACCCGGCGTGTTATTTCAGCCAGCTAAATCCCCGTCCTCAAGCCCACTCCGTCGCGTGACCATTCTGGAGTCTTCCTCCTCCGCTGGCCCATTGCCACTCAACAGCTCCGAGACCCATTTCCGATCTGCTGGCGATTCGGTGAACCTTTCATTTTTACGTATACCATACCCCCGAAGTGACCTTTGGCTGGGTTCCGAGTGTACTGCGACGAAGTGGACCACCAGTTCGACTCATAGCGGTTCTTCGAAACCATTTGTGCTCGGAATATCATACCAATGCTCTGGCGACACCGTTTCAATCCAAGCCCCTTTAGATTTGTTCCTCCTCATATTTACTTGCGGGAATACATTGAGTTATTCCACTTTTTGGAAAACTTGGGCTCCTTTGCTGCGACAGTTCATTCGGACAATCATTAATGGCCACTTTTGAAGGCAGTGAAGAATAGAGATTGCGTTTTATAGTTTGGGCGTTGCACCAAGTATTTAAGTTGGACCGTTTATTTACACAGAGTGCGTGGAATTACCTGAAAATTTACTTTCATTGTCTGTTTTTGCGTAAATAGTGCTATCGACACACAATGGCTGTCAATATGTCAATCAAAAACCATTTGGAAGCACTCCCAATGCAATTTATGCTGTACTGCGAGTTTGCAATGTTTTATACAATATGCTAATAGTATTACATGTCTTTCGATAATTATTATTGTAATTTAAGTAATCTGCAAAAGGTTTGGTATTGCAAAGAATTATTCAAAGTGCAATTCTCAATTTTCAGAACCTTTCAGCTCGATGATAAATATCCCGATGGATAAGCCAGTGTAAAATTTACTCATGTTTCTACTGGAAAAATTCACCGAAATATTGATTCTGCATCATTTTTCCAATATATTCTGGTAGTCAAAAATACGTGAATTTAGTATTTTAACAGTATTGCATCGTTATAAATTAACGTGGTAAAAACGTTTCTTGAACCACTGCTTTGCCGTATATTAAAAAACGTGTGTCTGCAAAAAATTAATTACTTATAATTTGTTAGTCTCAATAGAAGTATGTACCACCAATCCCATATCATTCGTTGGCAAAATCCATCTTAACATTCCCTGTTGGATTTCAATGTTCTGCCAAAATTCTAATAGATTAGGATAGTTTTACATTGTCTCTAAAATGTGCGCCCTATTTATTCTGAGAAAAACCGGAGTCGAAAGCATTGCTTAGCTTACTGGATTTGATCACTTTGGAAGTTGTAAGGAAAGATAGCTATCCATAAAGTTAATTGCCGTGTTTTTCATTGATAAACATGACTTAACTGGTAAATATCGTGGGCGCAATTAGTGGCCAATTTAATTATCAATTTCCAGCATTGCTATCTCTCCGTTGCTCATATACTGGGAGGTTGGATCCAAACTCCTCTCCTATTTTATTAATAAGTTAAATGCTTTCAAGGCGAACCTTGGTTCTTTTACCTATTCTACTTGATAAATATAACATTGTTCCATTTTCAATTGCGTGGTTTCCAATGACTTGCTGTTCAAGTAGGTATCCTAAGCATTAGAGTTTAGTGATTGGAGAGATGGTAAAGAATGAGTTTCAGTGAAAACGGGAGTGCACCGCGTGTTTTTTGCGGTTTCCAAGTGGGTCGCGGCATTGGGTTTTTTTACGAGAGGTCATCCGCGTTCCTCGGTTGAATCCAACACTTCTTTCCATCTGCGCACACCATCGCACCCTCCATTGCCGACCCGAAGGGTAGGTACAAACATCCCATCTCCACGCCAAATCAATGCAATTAACGCTTTCCATCGTTGAAACGTCCCAAATCCTCTGTCCCTCCACCACCTCTGAGTTTGCTTTGTATGAGACGCTGCTTTAGATGCATCGAGTCCACCTTCACCTCGCTCCCCTCTCGAAACTCGAGGCTCCCCGCGGGGCTAATTAACCTTTTGGCTTAAAGCACCGTAAATTTTCTCGCCACGTATTTCTATTCCGGGTAACCTTCAAAGAAATCGCCTTCCTACCCTCTCGTCGAAAGAGTCAAACTCGGAAGACAGCATTTCCTGCAGCGCCCGTAGTATGCCATTTGAAGGAAGTGCGTAAAAATGGATTTCATGACGATGGAGTATATTGTATCCTCTAAAACAATTCAGTTTTTACCCATTCATTTTCCTCTATCCAAGCTCTTTCCTGAGTATATTTTTCGGAAGCAAAAAGTCATCTTACCTGACATCAAATTTGAGAGAATCGTAGTTGGAGGAATTTATTTTTTTGGTATGACTCGAGGTTATCCTTTCACTTATCATGGTAATAAAACATTTGCGATCACCAATAGTCATTAATCTATGATTGGTGTAATCCAGCTCTCCATTCAGTTCTTCTTTCTTTGAGACTTCTCCCGTATATATTTCTCCACGGCCATGTCTTTCATTAATTTTTTCATGTTTCTCTGTAGTTTATCCCATTCACTATTCGTTCAGCCAATGTCTTTAGTAGGATATTGTAATTTAAGATATAACCAGTCTCTGTCATGCTTGCCGTATGTTTCCTTCTCTCACACAGGAATTCTTCTCAGTCACTCAATTAGTATTGGTCATCTGCCTCGTCTACCTTTTCATCAAATAATTAACAACCCAACGAGAGAAAATAGAATTGTATAACTTTTAGCGGCATATCAATGTGAATGACGGGATAAGTGACCATTGGGCCCTCTTTTTCGAGCTTAAAAAGAACTAGCTATAGAAACTTATAATAGGGCCAGAAAGAAAAATATTCTTTCGACAAATGTAAATAGAAGGAATTCGGAGATGAACGGAAAAACTTATCGCCAAGCTTTTTAAAACAATCGTTAAAATATATTGAAGCAACATTCATACCCACCTTAAAAAATATGATGGAAATGGCCCCCGTTTACATAACCGTGAAATGAGGCTGGCCTTGAGGAAACAGAGAAAATCACATACCACGTTCGAAAATGCAAGCAACAGAGACTCTAATGCAAATCAATAGAGTCGAAAGAAATAAAAAAATACTCCATCTAATTTATGAAAAATAAAAAGATTTTATGCTCTTCTCGTCCTAAACTTAAGAAACAAATTGGTTAATTAATGGACGAAAAATCCGGAGGCTTATTGATCCTACGCTAGGGAGTTACATGAGAAACTAATAACCGTTGAACTATTAAAGGATGAAAATGGTGAAGTTGCTGTCGACAGTGTAGACAAAGTTAATATAAGACATATTTAGGAAGCGTGTACAACAACGATGTCTCTAAATCAATCGAAAATCCCTCTGACATCGATGAACAGAGTGATCACCGTAAATAGTATGGAATTGGTTAAACAAATGCGGAATATTAGAACTAACAAGCATACAGAATCGGAAGGGATCCCTGCTATTGAAAGAGTTGGCACCAGAAATTTCGCCTTTTCTGGAAAACATGTATAGTTACTAAGTTCTTATCAATGGGTCAAGTGCCGCAAGACCGGAAAGTAGCCCACATTACTTCCATCTGCAAGAGCGGAAGCAAACAGAATCCCAGAAATTGCCGACAAATATCATTAAAATCTCTCCCCTGCAGAATTCTTGGGCATATTTTTGCAACATAATTCACTTCTTAGATAATCATAGTTTTTCACACACACACACACAACGTGGTTTGCGAAATACAAGATATTGTAAAACACAACTTGGTTTTTCATTCTCAAATCGGGAAAATCAAGAAAATAAGTGACGGTCCATTCTAAGACTTCAAAAAAGGATTTGATCAACTACCGCATAATAAGCTAATACACAAACTGTGATTTGTGGAATTAATGTAAGCGTAGTGAATTGGGTTCGCGATTTTCAGAAGAGGCAGAAAATAAATCCATACACCCTTGTATATACACACATAAGAATAGCGAGTCAATTAAAATGCTTATGGGTCACCCTAACATGGGGTAAGCATATTAGGATCATCTGTGGGTTATCATTAAAGAAATTTGGGCTCTCCAAACGCGTAATGAGGAAACATTGAAATTAAATAGTTGAGGAGATGTGTTTCTTCGCGCTGGTTCGACCTCATGTTGTATACACACCACTGCGGCCGAGCGCAGGACTTCTCGCAATTGAACAGGATTCATAGGAGTGCTGCCCGTTTCGCAAAGAATCGTTATGAACGAACAGGGAGCGCCACATTGCTTTAGGATAGCCTTTTTTTGGGAGCCAATGGAAGCACGAAGATTTCGTGCACGATTTAAGCTATTAGATAGATGTAAATCATTCGAGTTTAATGCTGAAACGGTGGAAATAATTTTAGCTTCGCATTACATGGGTTGACGTGACCACGACGGGAAGTTGAGAGGGAACTACCGAACAGATCGATATTATAAGGAATCCTTTTTCCTTCACACCATTCGTGACCACAAGAGTAGAAAAAACGTGCGGCAATTTTAACTTCCCGAAAGTAAAATGATACGGATTGCCATTAATACTCGATGACATTAATGGCTGGTGACCTAAAACCCCGTCTCCCGCCCTCGCGGCTCCCCGTGGCGTCTTGCAGGTTACCTCTACTATATATAATACTCTACTATAGGTGGTATATGTACCCTATTCCCATACTCTATTCTCAAAGATTCCAATTTTATATTCTTCTCTATTCACTATCCATGTATTTTATCCGTAGAAAGGAGTATACTCCCTGTTAGAATCTCCTTGAACTGTTTTCTAGCTTCGAGAACTCTTATTTTACGTTGAAATTATGATTATGTTTATATATATTATACTCAAGTACAAAATGGTCACAGTGGCTTTTCTGTTCCCTTTTCCCTTGATTTTAAAATAACATGCACAATGAACCCTGAGTGCCGCGTGATATTTTTGTTAAGTCCTGTTGGTTGTTAGATCTAAAGTGGTGACTTCCGAGGATAGGGAAGATTATAAAGATGAGTCGTTAATCACTGATGCCTTTTGTATTTCCACCCTTAACAATACGGATTGCTATAGATGTATTTTCTGCTCCTGCGGCCGATTTTATACTAGGAATTTATTTTCCTTAATGGAGTTAAACTTGCTCTTGTCACGTTATGAATATTAATTTAGGTGTTGGGTGCAGTGTCCCTTCATTTGGTTTGCTCAGATGGGCTAAATAGAGCTTTGAAAAGAAAGTTTTGAAACATTTTTATCTGTCCAATGATGACTAGTTTCTTTTCTTTACATGTCACAACCTTTTGAACTTAGCTGCCTTCATCGGGTATATTGATTTCATATGAAGACTCTATTCTTTTATAATATTTGGGAAATATATTATCGCAATGCATATTTGATAAGGAATGACACCTTTTTTACGCCCTTTTGATTCTTCGGCTAGCACTCATGTCTCTCGTGTTGCGAGTTTATTCTCAGTAAAAAGAAAACTAATGGTTTCCGTATTTCCCGCAATGTGAGTGCCGAGTGAGGGACAGTATCCACTGCGTCTTAAATCTCATGAAGTTGAACATTTCAATTAGTTTAATATGGATCCCGCCTCATCCCTCCCAGACCGATAAGTTGAGCAGTGCAGTTGAATCTGTAAATCAATGAGCGATGTGCTTTCCCAAATCTAATCATCAAACTTTCCAAATTGGTTGAGTGCAATGAAAACTTCCTCCTCGATCCCAGCATCATTTCGCAACGGTAAATTATTTCCGTCAAATGAATTTCGACAAAAAGTTTTCTTTAACAGCCAGCGAGTTAGATCGGAGCAAGTATGGAAGTCGCGACGAGAAATAGCTGCTGGAAAATAGTAGCAAATCTTTCCTATATGCAGTTAGCGCCGAAAGCTTTCTTTACGAAAAAACTCAATTTCTCATCTTTCTGGAAAGTTGATGGTTTTTCATCGGAGGAGCGTGAGAATGGGTTAAAAATAATCAAGGATTTGATAGTAATTTCGGTTTACGGTATTGCCTATTATACTTTTATTTCCTTTTGGGATCGTAATGAGCCATTAATTTGTCTCCGCGTGAAATTGGTTTGACGTCACTAAAATGTGATAGCTCAATGCAGCTGCAGCAAAACCGAGTGGAGAGCTGTCGGGTCACGAACTTCAAATTTTTTATGAGAAACTTTTCCCGCGTCTCATTGCGACAGTTTGGCGGTGGTCGATCCTCGGTCTAAATTTCCTCCCCCGTTTATTTTTTGCGCTCATGAAAACGTCTGCATTTTCGCTCCATCATGATTATCTGCTGAGAAAGATTATTGGGTAGAACTGTGACGGTAACCTCCGAGAAAAACGTGTCCGTTGGAATTAAATTTCATTTGTCTATATTCGCTGCAATTTAACATGGGTTAATTCGAAAGTGACCTCTCTCTTAATTATTTTCGTAAGAGTTATTCTTACTGCCGCAATTCATGTCTTTTGTTTCAATAGAATTAGTTGTTATTTGTTGCGAATCAAAATTAATTCAGCGAGGAGGAAAATCGTGGTTCAAGAATGTACAGGGTTGGGGGTCTAACCTAATAATTAAATGATTCCTCCCCGGCTCCCTGGGATAAGACTTCATTTTTTTATCATTTAATGAGCCTTTGGGAGGATAATGAGAAACTTTGAACTAAAACCACCGCATGATGGTTCAGAGCGGAATGTAAATGAGCATACTTGGAGAGTGTCAATCTAGAATTTCGTTAGTCTAACCCAAGAATGGTTTTGATAGGTGATGGTTAGTGCTCACCCTCGTACTAAGCCCCTACCGCCTGTGGAATTTCCACGCTCAGTAAAGGAGAACCAATTCAAATTTTATATCTTAAAAATGACGGAAATTAAATGAGCTGGACGCAATGCTAATGAGGACATATTACGAAAAGTACGGTAGGAAGAATTGTGACGATAGTTCTGCTAAGAATAGACAAAAAATTATGGTGTTCTATGGTATTAAAATGCTCCTGAAGACATTGATGAGAAAAAATAGAGAAAACTGCAGGGGAAGACCAAGGACGGAATCAATCAATCAGATTACATGATATACAGGTAGATAGGGAGTTTCATCGAAATAAGGAAACGAATGAAAAGTGAACCAAGGGGAGAGCTTCTGGACGCTATATATTCTACAATTAGTTACTCAAACGGTTTGGTATGTTTTAAATGTGTTGCAGATCTAAAATCTATGTATTACATGCCGCTTAGGAGAACCAGGACATCTGATAAAATATTTGCGCAAGTGAAAAGAAATGTAGTTAACATCGCACCAAAAGTCACATTCTTTGCAAAATCATATTTACTCCCAGGGTTTTTGGACTTTGCTGAATTTGAATGATATCGGGTCTTCAAAGAACACTGATAATTGTGCAGAACTATTAGTATTTCTCCGAACATTGTCCACGCAAGAGCATGCGCGTTGAATGGAATTTTATGATGCACCATCGTACTGCGTCATATGCATACGTGAATGGAAACGTTGACCTCCGTCAAGTCTCATAAGATGAAGCCAACCCCGTTGTCTTGGGTATGAGCTGCATTGGCAATGAAATGCATAGGTAGATATGACAAACCTGTTTCCACGAATCTCATTCGTTTTTAAGTAACGCCTCCTCACTTTCTTCCCACGTAGTGTCTGCTCAGCTGTAAATGGTCGGGCCTGCGTCACTTTCTTTTTCGCTTGCTTTTTTTCTTTCGTTATTAAGTGTTAGTCATTACCTCCGCCTTGCCGTCGTATCTTTTCTTGTCATGCGTCATTTGGCTATTCCTTTGGTTTCACCGTGCTAATATACCTATCTTCAACTACGGCGCTTAAAATCCTTGTAAAATGACTCTTGCAAGATAATTTCCCGATGCATACATCCGAACCTCTTTATCTGATGACAAGGATAGCAAGAGAAATAAAGAGGGAATAAATGTTCAAAATGGTCATTTGGCGGAAGAGAAAATCGAATTAATTTTACATGTGCGCTGCCAAAATATTTTGTGTTATTTGATATAGTAATACAGTGTGATTCAACGGAATTTAGAAAAATGGTAGCTAAATCTTGGACTATTCGGTATTCCATTAATGTAATTTTGTTGGAGATGGAGAAATATGAAAAAATAAACGGTTTGCTGTCTCGTTTTCCTACACTATGCTGAACTTCATGTGAACATATTATTTTAATGGTTTCAAAAGTAAAATAATGAAACAATAAGTTTTTGCCTTTATATAAGTTCTCCATCAAAAGCTTGCATGCTAATAAAAGTCAACTTACGGCTCAATATAAATTCCACTGTTTTCTGTTAGACTATTGCGTGGCGTGAATCCCAGTCCCAAAAGGTAGCGGTGACTCCGGGCAAAAAATTAACTAAAACACTGGTAGGTTATCTTCAATATTAATGGATATATTTTCCCCCTAATTTTGATGATCACATTTTAGATTATATTGGCCCTTCGATTCAAATTTTGTAATTAAAGTTGCTATACACCATCATTCGCGAAAAAAATTTTTGAAAAAAAATCTTCCATGTTGCATCGAATAAAGTTAGGAAGCATGAGGGATTTCATAAGACATCCAAGGGGAAATTGAATGCATATCGGTTGATAATTCTTCAAGTTTGTCCGTTGACAATCTTATGACCCGAAGAGATAGTTCATCAAGATACATTGAATTATTACAAATTATCTCGTTGCTTGTCAACCAACTTTGACTTTTTCTTTGGTTTTCCTCAAGACATATCAAAATAACCTTGGGTCTATTCTTCTTATGAATGACGACTGACTCCATTACTAGAATGCCAATATTTTTCGCTGGAGACTTAAGAATTACATCTCCGTGTTCACTCCCTTAATTGAAAACTTAAGTTTTACATAGTGTTCGTATAATTTATGCGATGCTTGTAAAATGTAATTTTACTAATGTTGCATTTTNNNTATAATTTATGCGATGCTTGTAAAATGTAATTTTACTAATGTTGCATTTTTATGAGAATCAAGAAACAAAAAAATGTAAAAATGACAACATTACGGATCATATGTTCCCAATTCCGAATAATTCTGTCTCTGTATGGTGCATTTGGCCTCGTTATTCAAAAGTGAAAAAAACACTGTAATGACCTTAAATGTTTTTCTATGGAGAATGCAACATAACGAGAATACTAACAAGGTGAGTCTTCAAATCGCATCACTTACTGTCCCATTCTGAAGAGAAAGAGTTGCCATTTAAGCTTGTTTTTTTTCATGTGCGCACATACTCGTATTTTAATTTATTCCCTTTACCATCAGGTGCAATTTAGTCGACAAATAAGTGAAACACTTATTTATATCGTAATCAGTTCGAATTGGGGTTTTTGTCAGTCATTCTAACAGTGCAAGTATCGTATTTGTGTGCTCTCAAAAAAACTAACGCAGCATGTAAGAAAAAGATAGCATTTCAAATTATCTGAAGTGACTGTTGTTTATAAAAGTTTGATACAAATTAGGGATTAAAATTTCCCTTGCGTCAACACTCAAAATCAATCTCGTATTATCTAGTTGTATTATTAGTTATCTAAAAGGAAAGGAAGTGGAACTCGTTACATTAGCCTTTATTGCTCTAATTAGTGTATATACATACTTACTGTATAGTTTTTTAGTGAGTGGCATGCATAGAATGGCGTACAGTTAATGACTTATTTTTCTTTTCTGAAGCGGAAAATAAAAATAATTGAAAATATATATCTTATATCAATGACTATCTCCCGATTTCCCTTTCACTTATTTACGACTTTGCGGCTACATAAATATATGATCTATTTGTTCCTCAATAAGCGTGGACGTATTATTCAATTTAGCCTAACGCAGAATCAAGCCTTACATTTTCTGAAAGCATTTGTCATGAGGCATCCCATAATCGCAGTCGTTAAGGGATATTACATCTCTCTCTGTGTGTCGTCAATATTTCTGTATCAAATCGATTTTCTCATATTAACCATTTGTAGTTACTGAAAACGAATACAGTCTCTTTCATAAAACAGCTCGGTCGATCATAACTTTGCCGATGATGGATGGAGTTTTTCCAGTGTATTCCTCCGTCGCGTCGGTGTAGGATGACTAACGACTCAACTGTATGACACGGGTGAACGCTCTAAACTAGAATAATGCGATATGAAAATAGAATGGCGAAAACCATCCAAGCTGTTTAACATTCTTTAAAAAAAAGAAAGCGTCCTACAATGTTAAGCGGTAGAGGAGAAATCAACTTCGCGCTGAGGAACCAACAAGTCCTGTCGCATTACCTCCATTCTTCTTGGCACATTTTTTATTCACTTAAATCTATCCCCATTTACTCAACACACATCAGATCAAAGGATTGACCTCAATTTATCCAACCTCGCCTCTCGAAAAAAGCAAGCCAAAGGTATCGTATGGCGTGAATGCGTGAGAAGTCTTTGTCAAGGCGAGAGTTGAATCTTTTTCTCAGCTGCCTTGGCATGCCAACACGTTGCGTGGTCTACTCGTAGTGAGTGGATATTTTTTTCACTTTTCTTCGAGTATTCAAAGCAGTCATGTGGTAACTTTGGAGGAAAAATTGGAAGATCGGAAAATCCTTGCAGAAACCAGAGTAATTGTTTTGCAGATTGGATTCCGAGTTAACATTCCCTATGGTAATGAAACGAGGAAACAGACGCGTAATTGAATTCAGATTTGCGGCCACTTCAGTGATTATTTCTTAAAATTTAATGTTCATAATCATTTATTTGCAATTGGCATTTATAGTGTAAATTGAGTCACTAGAGTAGCCTCTTCGATGTATTTAAGGGTCCATTGAAAACAATTATTTAGATGGTGTTGGATGGCAACTTAAGAATTTATTAAAGGGAATGATGAATAAATTAACCTCAATCCCTGACATATCGCATTTCCAATAACATTTCCTCCTCCATCATAGAATACCCGTAAATATATTATGGATAAATAATTATATCAGTGGTTAAAAGTTCCTTTAAATAATGGAAAATAAAGGTATGTTGTTTTCACACCCCTTATTAATATATCATTATTTTCTTTTGTAATAATAATAAAAGTAAATTTTCTTTATTTGGGCGAGGTTGAGGCTATAATTATCCCTTCTTCCTCCTAACCCCGTCGGATTCATATAATGTATAAGGACACAATATCATAAATACACTTTTAAATTACAAATAAATATCTGAAATTCTATAATACAAAATCCAGAAGTCTGGTGTTGAATACTAGTGAATTTACGTGTAAAATAGATTTCAAATTTCGCGGGAAAGGCCTAAGGATAGGAAACTTATCCTTAGCAAAAATAAGTCAACGGCAGGAAAACGCCCACACAGGAAGAGGGGCGTGAAAAACTTGAGAAACCTAATTTGTACTGCTGTAACTGGATTTAAGTTTGAAATGTATGTTCCGCCCAAGCAACATAGTCCATACTGTAACTTTGAATTGAAAATTTGATGGTAAATGTTTTTCTAGAAGGTTATTGTGCATTTATGTTTAAATTAATATAATTATTGGAGTGCAGGGATCATATAGTTTTTCGATTTCTGCGAATGGACTTTCCAATTAAGGTTTTAATTAACATCATGGCCTAAGCACTTAATTTGCTGACTTGAATAATCCTAAAACTAGTACTGCATATGTTTTCTTCAGTGGAAAGCCCATTAGCCAATATAAAATACAAATGACCAATGGCAGTAGCCCCATTCTTTAAACTAAATACATGAATTACGTTTTTCCACGCAACACGAACATATAAAAACGAATATTTGAGTTAGTCCAGGTAATTTTGCATCTTATATTCAACAGTTGATAAATCATTTGTTGAATAATATAAAGCGGCGTCATCATCAGAACAAGTCATTGAACCATTGAAAATACCAGAAAAATTGTTTAAATACATTATAAATAATATAGATCCGAGCACTCAACTGTGAGGTACATCATAAGGAATGAATTAAATAAGAAAATGATATATAGCACCCTTTAAACCTAACACATTGATACCCTCCTCTAAAACTACCCTGTTTAACGTTGCACCTATAACAGTTGTTTTCCTCAATCCTTCTAAAAGTATGTCATGATCCACAGAATAAAATTTTTTGTGATATCAACAAAAATGACAGCACCTCATAGCCCATTGTTAAGCCCCTCAAACAACCCAGAGCAGAATTTAGAAAATCATTTTCAGTAGAATTCTCCTCCATGAATTCAAATTGACCATTAGATAAATTTCTATTCTTCGAAATAAAACTCATCAATCTTTGTTGACAATTTTTTCGACATTTTTTGGAAAACCCGCCTTAAAAAAATAAGCTAACGTAAGTTTCACAGAAATTTTTTGAAGAATGGAGTTACAACAGCAGTTTAAACCGCTCGGAAAAAATCCAGATTTCACGCTTAAATTAAAAAAAAAGATAATAAAGGAGTAATTAATTCACTCTCACAATTAAGAGTGAAAGCGAATATTACATCAATTCCAGGAGTTTTATTTGTTTTTAATTTTTTGACCTCTTTAACTTTATCTGCAGTAGGCGGACACATAAATAAAGACTGCTGCACTTGCTTTGTTGGAAATAACTGAACACGCTGCGAGTTAATTAAACTATCTGAAGTGTCTATTGTAGCTCTCAATGTTTAACAACCTTGATAAAAAAACTATTGAACGTAGTTGAAGTGCCGACAGGATTAGACAAAAACAAATCTGGCATCTCTGGTGATTTTTTCAGATATCGTTTTTTATACCGTTTTTGCCAAGTTCTCTGTTTAGTTCGTTACCATTGTTTTTTACATCATTTATATTATTATTAAACTGATTTTTAGGTAGGTAAAACGTTTTATCTTCTAGCATACATGTCATTTTTTCATTTAAAACTTACCGATTTTGAAGTAAAGTTTCGGTCGTCTGTGTTAATTTTTAATTTCATATACACATATCAAGCTTCTTCACGCCTGCCATTTACATAGTGCAACAGTCATCCAAGGTTGAGGAGCTTAAGCTTGGAACTACGAACAATTACAGAACTAGATTTTGTTTCAGTTTCTCTATAGACATACTAAAAGCGAGTGTGACATCCTGCTGATTGTATGTGCAAGACTAGTAATTGTTATTTATTGACAAATTCAGCTAAAGGCAATCTAGTTTTTAATCTTTTGCTTTTTATCTAGAGTATCTTTGTGATTTCGTAGAATTAACAGTTTTAGTGCACTGTTCACTGCGGTGATGACAATCGATAAAATTTTGACACTCGATTTAGAACAGAATGATCTCTACTTTTGAAGTGCATATGATCAAGATATTTTTGACCATTTTTTTTGATTGAATTGATTTTTCATCAAAAATTCCCTTAAATTTCCTTTCTTTTAAATATCACAAAAAATGCTTTTTTTATTTTTTGGTTAAATGTCATTATAGGTCGTCGGTATTTGCAGTTTCGAAAGTGGGAGTGTGCTTAACATGAGTTTTTTAATGTCAATGCTCACATTACTGCCACTTTGAGCTATATCGTGATTTGGATTGTTGAATTACTTTCCACTTATTTCTTGAAGATATCATTATTTCGTCTGCGTTTGAATTAAGCAGCTGTACAAATATTTGGAAGAAACTCTCATGCATTGGGAGGCTAATAGAGGAGGTTTATTATGCTCCTTGAAACTTTGTCCCATTCCGTTAATTTTTGCATTGCTACCATGAAAAAATAATGGTCATTGTGGAAGCGAAGAATTTCTTAAATTAAGATGAGGTTCGCTTAAATGAGAGTTAAGTTCATATGTGCATCAAATCTTTGATCATTTTTACAAAGTGGTAATAAACTCTGCTATAAATTCTCGCTGAAATCGAATGTTCTACAAAGAAATTCTCGAAAGAACACACGGCACAGAGCTGAAGTATGTGGTTCAAATAAATTTGAATAAACATATGGAAATTAATTTATTACGCTTTTCTTTGAAATTCTCCTTACTTAACGAGTTATGCACTCTAAGGTGAATCGGCTTGTTTCTGAAGAATAAAGGGCATACCTTTCTTGTAGGCATCCGGATTCTTGGTTTAGGAAATATGTCCTGTAGCAGCAGGAAGCCTTTTTCATCTTTTTTAACTCTTCTTATGGCTCAGGACAGGTTCTTATTCTAATTTTTATCCGGTGGTCTTAGACGAGATGCCATTATTTTCCTCCAAATATTTTTTAACCTTATTAACCCTCTAATAATGTAAATTAATCGGCTAGCGACACTGAGGACGAACCAAGAAATGTATTCTTCACATGAAATGCAGCAGACTTGGCTTTTTTTTGGAATTTATATATTTTAAGGTATTTTTAGCAGAAGGAAATAGTATCCACCACAATAATTCCCTAGAAATTGTAAATCAATTATTTACATTTTTTTAATGAATATACTTAATCGGAATCTAAAAACAGATTGCAATGATGGGTTTGGGTGAAAATATACCATGAATAATATATATATATATATATATATATACAAGGTGCAATTCAAAAGTTCCAGGACATCAAATAAAATAAAAACCATTTAATATTTTTGAGAAATTTTTTAATTGCCTTCAA
>LYUA01000461.1:156566-168865 GCA_002093875.1 Calopteryx splendens | reverse complement strand
TTGTAAAATTCCGGTTTATTTTAATTATATATATATATATATATATATATTTGCATAATACCCTGAAAGCTTCCGCTGGGGTGTGTGGGCAGGGGGTGAATCCACACCAGGCTTGCACTAGACGAGTAGCACTACTGCCACCAGTACTACTACCAGTAGTACTACTACACCACTACTACCAGTACTACATGCTACTGCATCATACGTGTCGTATACCATGGCAACATATTTCGATGTATTTTTTAAATAATTTGTATGGATCGTGATGAAAATCTTTCAATCAGATGTGGAATTCTCATTAAATTTGTCCTTAATGTATCCACATATCTCTAGTTCATAAAATGTATTACATGATTACAAAAAGCCCTATTCCAAGTAACCCCCGAGGGATTTTGTGCATACTATGGCGTGTTGTCATATTTCATGGCCTTTCAACTCCTTGTATCTCGAATCGCTTTCTCCACTCCAGGATTCTCAGAATCCCAGTGACTCGCAGTCCCCCGCTGTTCATCCCAACTTTTTATTTGGAAATATATTACCATAGTAAAAATCTTTCACGTCCTACCCCTTCCGACGTATGAATTAGCTCAGAGGCATGAGGTTCCCTGGGGCTCCCTCCTTTCCATTGAGAACAAAATGAAGGAGGCAGCGTTTTTCAATCATCACAAAAAGCAATTCCTCATCCGTCTCCCTCTTCGATCTTCCTCGAAGGATCTTGGCATTGAAAGTATTTCAGTTACCCAAGGCTCTGACTCGAGGCCCGGGGAGAATCCTTGGGGCCCAGTGACAAAAAATAAAAAAATTGGTAATCTTCCTTACGCTCCATCGAGTGAAATCTCACTTCGGCGACCTTCAATGCTGGAAGGTCATTTGCATTCCAGAGTTGCGTCATGAAGGTGCTCTGACGGCACCTGGCTGATGCTCCCAGGAAGGCAGGCGGGCCCTGGATGAGCCGCGCAGGCGCCCTCCACTGGCGAGCGCGTGACACGGCACCGCGCGTGTGCGCCTCCCAACTCGTCTTATTCTCCACCCCGCGTGGAATCTTTCCTCCACTTGACCGATACGGGTCCCTCCCTATCACTTCTCTTTCCCTACTTGTCTTCTCCCCTGCCTACCCTCGCTCTCCCGGCGCGCCCACGGAACCGGATTGCATCCTTTGAAGTGGAAACTCAAGCCGGTGTGACGGCTGCTGGGTGGCCCACGAGGGGGGTTGGGGAGGGAGGAGTACGAAGGGGTGGTGGAAAGGGGGTGAGTGTGTGAGGGGGGAGAGTGTGTGAGGCGGGAGGGTTTTCGGGGTGGGGAGGGAGCGTGGGGAGATATATGGGTGGGGCTGAATGGGATGGCGCGGAAACGGAGAGAGCGAAGCAGGTGAAATTTCCCAACGCGGCGAGGGTGACTCTCCCCGAGCCGCCGTTTCCATTTCTCCGTGTTATAAGGGTGCCCAATCTACACGTGTCGTATAGATTGATATTTATCGCGTTCTGAGAGTCAACAAGGCAAGCGTTTCTGACAATTCAGCATTTTATATCGATTTCCCGCGCGCAATAGTCTCCGACAAAGGTACCGCTTATTTTATTGGCGCAGTGAACTAAAGCCGAAATTCGCATTATTTTGTGCAGTTGGCTGGTAAAATATGCGTGAAATCTGGTATCTTAATTCTTTTTACCAGAATTGTGAATTGAATTTTCTATCCATGGTTGAATGGAGCTACACTGTTGGTAATCTCTAGCGATAGGTAGTTAAGTACTTGCGCGAAATTTTGTGCATGGTAAACAGGATATTTAAAGATCAATTCCCTAAATATTTGTGTACTAATTCCATACTTTCTTCCTCAGCCGTTAGAGCAATCGACTAGATTATGCAAGAAAGTTTAATTTAAGAACTCGCAATTAAAAGAGAGCAATATTTACTGAGAATTAATTACATTATGTGGAATTTTCTTTCAATTCACTCTTCAGTCAAGTCTTCAAATTCTCTCGAATCCATTTGCTTGCGAGATTAAGAGATGAAAAATGGTTCGACAGAAAACAAAATGCCTGTCCAGGGGAGTGTATTCCAGATGTTTTCAATGCGGTGAAGTGGGGTAACGCATCATCAATTTTGCAGCTGAGCAAATCTCAAGGTCATCTTCTTCAGATCGTAATCTGCAACTTCTATGTGATGGTAACATATTGGAGCCGGTGCCTCATAATCAAAACACTCCAACTCTGGAGTTAACCAAGGCAGCAAGATGAGAAGAGGGAACTTGGTAGATTGTTTGTGCGGATGTCCGTCACGAAGGACGTGCTGAACTACCTGGGTTTGCTGCTCGTCACGAATCCATTGCTTTTATATTACCATTGTAGATCACAGATACCCAATACATTTAAATTCGTGCTCTAAAATGGTAACCGCATGGCATAATCTAAAGCACCTCAAGGCATTACCTTGGAAATTCCTGTTCGTTTTTTTATTTTATTCAACATGGTTTTTCACATTTGAGGTCTTACTACTTGCCTTCGAGGAAATAAAAGAATTTTAAGTAAAAATATATTTTACCTAGGCCTTGGAGCATTTTCGTCCATTTCATTTTCGGGTGTGCTTCTCTATTGAAACAAAATATCTCGGATCTTGACTATGGATATTAATATGCGCTCTCACATTTTGTAAACATTTGTTATCTTTTATAATTATTCTTTTATTTATAATTATCGATGTGTACCTCTCCGAATTCGTTTAAAAATTCAGTAAATTTATGGGAAGATTGAAGCATGCTTAGTGGTTTGAATAAGGAGCTTTCACCTAATTTTTTTTGCGCAGAGGCCTCATTTTTTTGCGAGAGAAATTTTTGATATCTATACAATATTTTGAATTAATCTCCATTGGTGAGGTGTGAGAAAATCTTTTGCCTAATGGCCTGGTTATGTAATCGACTCCATTACTTAAATCGAGTGTCAGATTATTAATAAGGATCGTTTCGTTCGGACGTGCGTTACATTGTTTGCTGTGCCCAAGCTATTGCAAGACTCTGAATGGGTTGAGAGCATTATTCTTGGCGATTTTAAAGTATTAAGATTTTACTTGCTATTGAAACATATCACAAAATTTATTTGGAGACGGCATGTGTTCCAATAAATTTAAACGAAGCAAATATATTTCGGATGTTCATTAGCATTCCATTTGTATTTATGTACCCGAGGGCTGCACTTTCGTATTTCTCCTTGCGGCATAAAAATGGTTGTCCTCCCTGAGGCCACATGGTTTCTCCTAAACAGTCACGGGTGATAGCTTTAAATCATTGAGTGACTAGTTTCATAATTCGTAGGAGGCCCCAAAGACACCCTAGGATTACGATAGAAGGGAAAGAAGGAAAAAAATACAAGTAACTATCGCTCTTCTTCCCTCATACCGCTCCTCCCCCCTCCCTCCTATTTCTTCGTTCTTACCTTCTTCGCGGTTGTCTGGTCTCCAATCAAGATGGCCCCAGCGCGTAACTTTCCCTTCCGTTTCGAAATCCATTTCAAACTCTACCGCTTTATTTTTCCCTCCACGGATTCCACTCCATTTTTATCGTTTTGATCTTTAAGGAGTGACCACAGCTGCGACAAATACCTTGACCACCTTTTTTTCGAACTTCGTAGTCAGGTGTTGTACAATGACAGGGGTATGTTGAGTGTTATCATGATGTGATATCTCATAGCCCGCAGTCAGTGATTTAGCCGTTCGAAAGGCGTTGTAAATCCTTAACTGAAGCCTCAAGTTAATTATTTTATTATGAAATTCGAAAAATGAAACTTTTGTAGCATTGACTGGTCATCAATAAATGTTTGTGTGAGAATTCGGGGTGCCTTTTCTTAATGCTCCGTCGATTTAAGATTTAGCATTACTTATAGTTGGAAAGCGTTATGAGCGTTATGTTCACATTTTCATTTAAGTCGAAGAAAAATATTTGGGTTAGTATCAAAACCATAGTTTTGTATTCAGCTAAGACTGTAAACGAAATACCTTATTTAGTCACTTGATCACGATCTGTTCATGAATGTTCTCTGAATTTCGGCACTTGAAATATTAATCTTTCACTTTTCAACATACATTCAAAAAAATTGTGAGAAGTGGTGCAATCAAGGTCAGTGAATCAACATGAGTTAACGTGAATCGGATCACTTTCATTGAAATTAACCGGACATTTCGAACTTAGATACCCTTCTACCATATTTAGGTGTTTTTTCCACATATAGTTTTTATCTTATTTGTCATAATAATTTATTGACGAGGAAGATAATTTGCGCAAACCGGAATAAAAATGTAAATAAAAAGCGGAAGACGATGTCCGAAAATTTGTATAACATCGTGGTTTACATTTAAAATATACCCTGTATTTTCAGATGATTTCCAGAAAATAACTCATTTCGTAGTTACTTGCCGTATTAGTATTCTCGTTATAAATTCACCATAAATCTGGTTACTATGGTTGATTTTAGGTATATATGGGTCATTTTTGTATAGGCTTTATTTAAAGCTATAGAAGTAAATAACTGTTTCATCCTTTTACTAAATTTCATTACATAGACCTTCCTTTATCTAGGTCGATGGTTTCACGCTTTCCAGTTATATGTTATTGGACCCTATTTTGTTTCTTCCTGCAGTATTTAACTTAAGGGAAATGCAAATTTAGGCACCTTTTAGATCATTGAAATGTTGGCATTGATATTAAATCAAACCAAGCGTCGTTTCGTTTAGGTTTCATCCTTCTTGCATTATAAAATAAATACGAAAACATTGTTAATGATGAAGTCATAAATGAAAGCGATAGGTATCAATTTTTTCATAATTTTACTAGCATCATATTTTTTAATGTCAATAGCTATAAAAATCGAAGGCCATTGTTATAGACTAACCATTAGAAAAATGAGTGGAAGCCAATTGATTATCAAATTTCTTTCTCAATGGCAGTGCTTTAATTGTTCCTCGGTGAGATAATTTCTTTCAGAGAGCAGATTTTATGATCAGATTTCCTGGTCTATTACCACCACTTTTAGTACACTTATAAAAGTGTCAGATCGCCTCACAGAAATTCGCCTCAGAGAAATTCGTGACTAATTTTTATTTAAGAAGGATTTGTGTAGTAATGATACTTTAATTGGTTTCCATGGTTCATTACTATGTCGCTCTCCTGGCCTAGATTTAGTCAGTACCTATTCGCTGATTTGGGCGGAAATGATAAATACAATGGCTGTTTTTTTAATCCATTAAAATTACCTTACTTTAACGAAGCGATTGATGTTACACCCTCCGAAGCAGTTGGAGTCTTAAAATTTAAAGATAGAACTGAAGAGAAAGGAAGAAGTGAAAGAGCGTGAAAAATAAAAAGTGGAAGGTCGAAAAATGTGATTAATGAAGGCTAGACACTGAAGAGATAAATTGAGGTGTCGGCCATTGTGGATGTTTTTTTAACGCGCAGACTTAATGGAACATGCATGTGGCCTAATCTTCGAGCGACGAAATTTCCTTTAAACTCGCTTGTCAAAGTCTCCAAGGAATCACGCTTTCCGATGAACTATGCTGCAATTGGTGAGAAGCTAGAATAAACTTTCATGTTCCTTATGGATCGTTTTATCAAAAGATCTAATTAAAGTGCCATCCGATGTTTAAGCCACTTGGGTTAGTGTAAAAAATCAAACCGGAAGCTTTAAATGACATTAGCAATTTTTGGACAGGAAAAACGTCAGAATCGCAGAGAATAATTTTGATGGGCTGATATTGCGTGGAATTAAAAAAAAACTCGATTCGTCTTCATTATTTATAGCAATCTGTGGGAATTTTCGCCTCCACGTTCTGCAAGATCGTACACAATGTCCTCAATGACTTTATGGCAGCAAAAAGTTTTCTGCAACCAATTACCAAAGAGGCGTTGTGAAATGTACCTCCTCCCCATATTGTCTCGTCTTCCCTTTTTATTATTCTTCTCAAAATAACCGGATGACGCTAAGGATTTCCTGGAACTCATTGGAAAGGTATTCGTATAAATAAATTCTAATATGTAGGTACTCTGGCGAAAATGCGTATTAGAATCGTTATTTATGCACTAAATCGTATTTCCTTGGTATTTAATGGTGTTTCCTTTTAATTCACATCAACTTTTTGTGAAAATATTAACTTCTATATTGGAAAATGCATGAAGTTACTCGATATAAAACTCTCTCTTGCTGACGTAATGTCATATTTTTACATCTAATTGACTCCTTTTTTGTTTACCGTAGAGGTAACAACATTTACCTATGTATTTGTGTACGCAGGCCCTTTTATAGGAAAATTAAAATGCCTATTGTGGACAGATAAGCCACCGCATTGATACTTTCCCCGGACGGAAAACTGTTCGATGCACTAAAATAGGCCACTAATTAATCTACTATGGCATTCCTTATCGCGAGTGTGGTCAAGTATTGCATGTATTCAGCCCGAATATGCTTCATATGAGCCAATGTTGCACGTATTGTGAGATAGTAGGACCACTTATAATGTCGAGACTAAGAAAATTTCCTACACATCTCGTCGTAACATCAAGTAGCCATCCACTATGGTGTTGGTGCATACTTTTTATATTTCGAGTTGAGCGGAATATATCAGCACGCAAATGTGATGGAAATCCTCTTATATCAATTTATGGTGTTATGAATGGATTTCCAAATCTTGCTTAGTCGCTCAAGCTATCTGGGCGCGATAGCACGAGTACAGATACTGTAATTATCCGGAGTACACCACCATGCTCCAGTACTTCTGCTGCCTACTTTTGTTAGCTATTTCATGAACTGGATAATTGTTTGGCGGAAATATTGACGGCATTCCTCTTTAATCAATTCGGGAAGCTTGCCTTTATTACTTGTATGCTTGTGTAGTCACCTCGTGAAATCATTAATGTTGTATTTATGTCGGGTTATATTTATTTTTAAAAGCATGCAGAGTAGCTTTCGCGTCTCTTCCAAGCCCTACCTTTTGCGCTACAACTGGGCACCTTAACCGGGTTTTCGGAGCCCCGGGAGTGATGGCTCATTCATACAAAACGTCTCCCCGTTCAAGAGGTGGGGGAGAGGAAAAGTAAGTGGGCGCCCAGGAAAAATTTGTTTGAAGGCGCGTGTGTCGCAACTTTTCCCTCGATCGTGTCTGATCCTCGGGGTGGCCGAAATTCGCCTCTTAAGCCCTCGGCTCGCCCATTCCCTCTCCCTTCACCTCCCCCCTTCCTTTCCCTCTCTTCCCCGGCTCTTGTATCCCCTCCACTTCCCTCGGGACTTGTTTCTGTCCCCCTTTCCGACTTGCTGCGCTGCTTCTTAGATTCCCTTTCCCCCTCATTCCCCACGGCTGCGAGTGAGATGGCTGCGACAAGCCGAAAGAAACGCTGCTGCCGGCATTATCGGTCGACCCTACCCATCCCACCAAAGCGCCGAAGAGAAAGCTTCTTTATGGCCTTTCCGCCTATCCGGAATCAAAACATTGACTTTGAACTGGTTCGAGGCGGAGGCTGGTGGGAGAGTCAATCGATCGGAGTAGGAAGAAGGATTTCGGTCCATTAGAGGTCCTCGAATGGAAAAAGAGACACGGGTGATTAATAGAGCGACGAGTGATGGGAAATTTAAAGTTTTGCAGGTGTGATTAGGAAATATCACTTTTCGTAGGGAAAAAGCAATTACATCCTTGGTAGTACGTTGAGGGATTCAAATTGCTGAAGGAAGTGTATTTCAATCTCTATATACATCCCTTTAGGGAATCTCGGAATCAGTGCCATTATCTGAGAAAAATGATGATGTAAAAAATAAAAAAGTTTGAACCCTGTAGCGAATTTCATTTCGTGTTATAGCCTCTAATAATTGGCGAGAGAATTCCGCAGTACAATTCTAGTAGGCGGGAAGGAAAAGAAGAAAATGCTGTGTATGAAATATTAGTCAGTCATTTGGCATAGGCAAATGGAGAAGAGAGAAGGAAGGTGGTGTTCACGGCAATTTAGTTTAAATCGATTCATCAGGAATTTGTTATGTATTCATCATTAATTTTGTTACCAAGAGGGCACAAATGACCTACATTGAATTTTATTTATGACAAAATTGATGATTACTGTCTGAAATTGTTAAAATGCTCATAAACGTTGGGGAAGAACAACCGAAGACAGCAAAAATGGCTTTGGCATAGGAAATTTGATTTTTTCTCGCCTAATTTCCTCAGCGTTGTAAATTTAACGCGCTGTAACACCTTCACTACCCTTAATTTAAAAAAAGGAAAATATGTACCTAGTCAGTGGAAATCAGAGAAGAGACTCGTAGCAAGGTGAAGTAAGACATGTACATAGTTTGGATGTTGGAGGAGACATCAATAGCGAGGGAAAGTGGGGAATTGTGGTATGTGGAGATTAAGACGAATGACTCCAACGAGGAGTAGAGAGAGGGGCTTTTTTGTCTTATATTTTTCCTTGATACAATAAATACTTGGTCCTGGCTCTCTCCCGGCGTATTCCATGTCTGTCTTCCGTCTTCCTGTCTTCCGAGTTTGTAGCATTTTATTTTCATTTTCGAACTTCACTAGCCTTTCCAATTCGCATTTTTCCCCCAGCAGCCCGAAATGACGTCAACTTCTCTCTTTGTCCTTTCCAAACACTGTACTTCAGTCGATCATCATGATTAGGCTCTCTTTCCTTAAACTATGCTGAGTATTTCTTCCAGATGTTCATGCATATACCTCCTCTACGTTATCTACTGTATGGCTGGAATCCTTATATGGATCTGAACTGTTACTGTGTTTGTTGGCTCGCCTTTTATTTTCTCAATCAGAATCCTCTCATTATACTGTTGACACGTCATAAGTCTTCTCCCCATTTCATTATTCAAGATTATGTATAATGTAAGAATATACATCTTGCTTCTACTATCTTCTGGTCGTCTCTTGAGTCTATCACTCTGTATCCGTCGCTCCAGGTGTAGTCGTCCACAGCTCATTTGATTTTCCTGATTTCTAAAATACCTAACCCCAAACTAGATATCTCTCTTTTCGTATTTTATAGTTTTCGAGTCATCCCTATTGATTTCACGTCCCATGTCCCTGCCGTGCATTTATCCACTTTGAATGATTCCCATCCCAGTACTCCCTATCATTGATTCATTTACTGAAAGTCCACCGTCAATAGCACTGCACCCTCGAGAGGAAATTCTGCGAGTGTGCTACAGTGAAAAGGGCCCTTCAGGGAAGCACCAACGGAAAATCGCGGAGGAGACGAGGGTTCCGGTGATGAAGGGTGTTCGCCAATCGACCTCTACGTAATACAATGAGGGAGGGTGGTGGAGGATGGAAAGGGGTTTGAAGGTGATATCAGTGAGGTGAAAGTTACAGATTGGGAGAGTGAAGAAAAAGGAATGGGGTAAATTAATTATTTTCGGGAGAAAGGGAGTCAGTGGATGATGCGAAGTGAAAAGTGATGCTGAGAGTACGAAGGAGATTGTTTAGGACGAAGTTGGAGGGAAAAGAAAGGGAAATTTCTGAGGATGACAAGCAAGGAAATGAATTAAATTCTGTGTGCTTCGTTGGGGAAAAAAGTATTATACAGTGCTTTAATTACCGAGAAGGCAAAATAAATTATAATGATAAACCGTATAGATCATTGATTTTTTTCATTAAATGTTAAGATTAAGTAAATGAAATATTGCAAAACAGTTGAAGAATGACACTGGATAAAGCTGAAGTGATCTGTCATCTTGGTGAGTTTAACGTGGGCCCACTGAAATCCTATGAATTAGGTAGTCTATTGGCCTCAATTTTTACCCGGCGTTCGTAGACGCATGGTTTATGGGATGGGCTTGTCAACACTGCATATATGTCATCATCAAAACTTTTACCCATATCCAATTTTCATAAATAGAAAGCGTATATGTTACGTAAGCAACTGAAGGATGAAATGTAATGAAATAAGTTTGTTGACCGGTATTTGCCTACGCAACGAGCTTGCCTGTTAAATTGCCTATGGTAGTGAGTTTGAGTCACACTTAGGTCATGAGTAGTAGCTCCAACGTTTGTGATTTTCCCACTCGGAAACCTAATGACAACGCAAGGTGGCTGGGTTCCATTGGGAGCGAAGACGAAGACGTTAGTGGTGTCCGTTCCGTCCGTCGATAAAATATATTGAGCGATTTCTCCGCCCTATCAAAAAAAACATTGCGTTATGATACTTATTATCCTTCGCATGCATTTGTGGAACAGCTGCACTGCGTTAATGGTATTAATGTGTAACTTAATGGAAATGCCCATGTTAATATTGAATAAAAAACAGAGAATGTATCATTCACAACAATATGGTGACGGATGGAGATTTGATAAGTGGATAGACTGCGTCATTCCAAGTATTTTTTGGTTAGTAGTTATTGCGGGTTTTTCTAACGGTATTAAAGGACGTTCAATTTTGTACTTGGTAGACATTGATCTTTTATGCTATCTTTCCTAGTTATATGGGAGTTCAAATTGAAATATTAATACAAAAATGCCAGGAGCAGGTTCCTTTCCTCCTCTGTAACGGATTCCATTTTAGAGTTACACTTACTTTTTTTTAAGCTTCCGCTCCGCGTGAAATTCAATTTCAACCCTGTGAGCCCAAACCGAGTTCATTGAACTGATGGTTGGGCATGTTGAAACTAATGGGTGCTTTTGCGCGTTATCCTATCACCAAAAATCTGAAGAAGCATTGTCAAATAAGCTTTTCTAACCACTAGTTCTTTGGCACGCAGAGTTAAAAAAAAAGGATTGACCTGCAAGGAAATTATCACGAATGGCATTAGAGGTGCAACCTGAGGTGGGCAAGATGTTAGTTGAAAGAATGTTGGTAATAATAGATGACGCCATTCGCCCGCAAACTCGGCTTTTTATTAGCTGCGAAATTCTGGTGTGAAGTTGAGAGATGAGTTTTATAATTCATTGGAATCACCTATGAGACTACAGTTGTACTTTCTATAATTTTAGGAAAATATGGCATCCTTGGATTTTTCACAAAAATTGAATAGGTAATATTACTTGATACCATTGAAGTGAAGTTTATACGAATAAGGAAACAATTACTAGCCTACTAGATGTTTTCTGGCATTACCTGATAGTGAATTTTTTTGTTAACGTTATTGTTCACCATTTGTTATTTTATGCATGGTATATATCAGATAGTGATATATACTAACCCGAGTTTCAGCTAAACATTATGCCGAAATTCCAGAGTTTTGTCAGGTACTGATTTGACATTAGCAGGTATATATTCCTTTTGCTGTGTAATTTTTGCGGCATGTCTCATTAAAGGGAGGATTTATTCGATTTATGATGCATTTCCCGCTAGGAATTGCCTCGACGTCAGTCCTTAACCGCTGTCTGCCTTATATCGAAGGTTCGACATACCAACCAGATCAAGACGAGTTACGCCCCAGCCCATCTGCAGTCTCAACGCCGTCTCCATTCCTTTGCCTTTCGGTTCCAATTCATTTCGCGAGACGCGTACTCTGTGGACCGTTAAAAAAAATGCCTCATCCCTCTCTCCCCTCCCCAGCTTCCTGATCTCTGCGAGTCAGCCTCCCCAAGAATGCGGTCTCCGTCTTTGGAATCGAAAGTGAAAGCACGTTTAGTGACCGGCGTCAAGTTTTCTAATAGATAGCTTTTCTCTTTACCTACGCTCCTCCACCTCCTGTTTTATTCCATCCCAGTTTCTCAGCTAATACGTACCTTCCGCATAACGTATGTTGTGCAAACTTTTTGCGAATCCATTCCCTTGTAAACCCTTCAGTATCAAGTCTTACGTCTGACCGTTGCCTACTTTAGGCATGGCACAAAAAAGCGGGCACATTTCATGGTGTTTCAGGTACGGTTCGGTCTTGGGTAACCTACTCATTTTCTTGCAGTGGCTTTAGTAATTTAACATTTGGTGTGCCAACCATTTAAGTATAAATGTTTTGGATCGGTTAGGTATGTTAATGAGAACAACTAAATGGAACCTGGGTCAGTTCTGCAATCTTCAGAATCTCTCTGCAGGCTTGCTTACGTACGTTACAGCAGTCCATTTATCACAAGTAGGTCCCAGGAATGCGAATAATGAGGAAACTCGGCCTGAGGGAGTTATGAAGTAAGCAAGAGTCGACGCCGATCGACATAGGCTTCCATTTCGCTGAAATTATATTAGGGGTAAGGGTTCTCGAAAGTGAATGAAAGAATGTTTTTCAAAATTGCGTGATTAATTTCATATTTCTGAATTTTCGGCAAAATATATGTAGTTTCAACCCCTTGAAGTAGTTTTAAGAACAAGTTATACCTCCTTA
>LYUA01000461.1:141483-156178 GCA_002093875.1 Calopteryx splendens | reverse complement strand
GAAACCCATTCTCATAATTTGATCGTATGATTAGAGACTTCAGAAGTTATGAAACGAAGTGTGTAAATGTATATGCATAACTTAACATTAACGAATGAGGCTTAGGTTCTCTGTTGTGAGTACATAGCGTGGATGCACCACTTATAAACAGTTCTATTTGAAATTAAAATGAGTTTCAGAGGTGGTACAAGGATCACAAATCAAAACTTCATCAAGTAACACCCGTCAAAGTATTGTTAAACGAAGGAAAATACCTTTAATCAGAATAGCTTATACATATCAGAAACTATAGTGACTTCGGATATGCAGAGAAATGTGGTACAGTGTTCGCTTACTCCCTTTGGCATCAACTTCCTCGGTGCTCCGTCCAATGCTATCTCCTTCACTTCCGTCGCTTTACCCCATATGGCATTCTCTATTCTCCCGCTCCACGGCGCAAATCTCTCCCTCGTGTCGCTCTCCCACTCCCCCCGTTCCTCCACGCCCCCCCCTCTCCTCCTTCTCTCCGCCATCCTCCTCTTCTCCTCCTTCGGCTATCGAGGTCGGATTGTTTGGGGAGTGTGCTGCGTCCTCGATCGAGTGACCCAGCTCGGATGCGGCAAGTGCGCGCAAACGCGGAGGGGAGTGGCGTGTGTGAATCGAACGCGTCGGCGACGTCGTCGGCTTACTTTGCGGGGAGAAAGGGGTGCGGGGAGGGGCGGGGGGTAGAGGAGGAGGGACGAATGCGTCGGAGCTTTCCAACACTCGCGTAGAAATTACCGGTTGGGGAAGTGAGGCATGAGGTCTGATGAGCACTGCCGGACGTGGTGGATTTCTTCTTCTGCGTTTATAGTGATGGGAGGTGTAAACTCGGGTGCTTAATTAAAGGGTTACGTAGGATTATCGAGATGTCGAACAGAAAAGGGCCGCCCTGGCCACGCTAGCTATCACTTTAGAAAAAATATCTCCAGCTTCCTCCCCGTGTTTGCGGTTAGCCTATAAAGATTTGAAGTACTGGATTAGAAAAAAAAGTAAAGCAATTCTGTGAATTAGTGGAAACTGATATTATCAAGAATACAAAATTTTATAGTTTAAATGGATTTCTTGATGCCATGCCATATTTTCTCTCGAATCTGAATTTTAAATTTCCTCATTTCCTTAAATTCGCGTCAACGTTCTAGTTTTTTCGAATATCAAGAAATATAAAAAAAAATATGTAGCTTTATACTGAGCAAGGTGTACGTCATTTATGCTGTGGTTTCGTTATCAGGCAAAACTGTGAATCTTTCTGTTTTATTTTATTCAATTAAAATACACGAGTAGGTATCGTGCCCATAAAAATAATCGACTGGATTTCAACGGAAATACACGTTTTTACAGTTTTTCTCGTTGATATTTGTCTTAGTGTGTATTATGTGAATACGTGATGGTACGATACCTTGTAAATTATTACTCCGAGTATCAAGACATTTCATATTTTAAATATTTAAAAAACCTGATAGTTCTTGGGGAAAATTGGCAAACCAAGAGAGAGGATAATTTTAAATGAGAATCATTTTATTATTTTATCGATTTTCTCGGCTGAAACATAACTTTTTGATGAAGTTAAATTTAAAAATTATAAATGCAAGGTTTTTCTACTAATTTTGTATTTAAAATTGTGCTATAAAACTAATTGCTTTAGAAATATTTCGTTTAATGAAGCTATTTAAGAAGTATTCCTATATGGAGAGATATACATTTAAATTAGTCAGTGGGAAGGGGTTACTTTATTGAATTAATGATAATTCTTCAGGGTACTAATGCTACGTGCAGAGCATTGACGAGACAACATTGATAATTTACTCTATCTTCATCTAGGATATTTATGCACAAATTGTTCGATAGTTTATTATTCTATGTCACTTAATGTTAGTTTTTACAATAGAGAATTCGCAAGTGCGTAGAAAATAATGTGCTAGCTGCATCAAGTGCAGGTATTGTTTCTTCTACAGCGCTTCTGAGTGCTCATTTTTTTAACCAAGGATTGCATTTTAAATTGTGAAACGAATTCTTAAGGTAGCAATCAACTCTAGAGCCACTGAACGTAATATTCGAGACGCAAAACCTTAGTGCTGTCATTACGAAAAATTCCTTTTTTTATTCTACTTTGTCAACATAGCATGAACTGATGGTGGTCTTCAGAAGGCATTGGCGTTGATACGACATTTAAAAAAAGCTTCAAGGTTATTGAAATCCATATAAATGCCTCTACTTAGATTGATTTCCATTACTCAACCTTCCTAAATTTCGTTCACATATCGCCTCTTAACCTTTAGAATTTATTCTGTAACTTAATTTTTCCGATGGCGACTTGTCGATCGAATTTCTTTAATGTTTGCAATATTTATACGAGGCATTATATTATATGGTACCTACTGAAATGAGGTTAGTTATTTTATGAGTTATGTTTATAATTTATCGTGGCAATTTTTATCTGCTGACCTAACGATTAATATGAACGAGGCTGGAAGGCAACAAACAAGCTTCAGCCAAATCCTGGCGATTTAAATAAGAGCGTAATAAGTCATGCAGAAGGTTTCAACTTCTTTAAAGTTTCAACGAGTATTACAAGATCATTTATTAATTATTATTGCTGCGAGTATTGGAGGAATATTTTCCCGCGCAAACGGGCGCGCATGCAATCCGAGGCCGGTCGTTTTTTGTAAGGTGCGCCGTAATGCGTTATCCCTCCCTCCCCCATCTCTTCGATCTCGCTGCTCGCGGCCGCACCCACCTGTCCCTCACGCCCTGCGGTTCCTTCTGCTACTCCTTTATTTTCGGCTACTCCATCACCCGTCCACGATTTCGTGACTCCTTGGAATTAGCCATTTCTCGTCCATCTTCCTCCCTCCTCACAAAATACCGCGTTTTAAATCGTCCTTCATTAGAATCTGAAATATTGCTGTGGCATAACTCCCGATCTGTTACGAGGAGACTTCGATTTTTCATCTCCCATTCTCCCTCTTTTTGAAATGATGCGTTAGCGTGACCATTAAGTGGACACGGCAGGGCTCTTAATTGTCCATCTCGCCTTTTTTCGAAAAGGTAGATCGAATTTATAGTTCGAGTAAACTTTTATTAAGCGATTTTGGCTTTAAGCTGAACCCCAGTTTTGCTTTCACGTGACAATGCATTCAGCCATTATTTGAAAAGATTCGCGTGTACACCGTCAATGCACTTAATAAAATTCAAATCTTTATAGATATTATCTAAAATTTAGTAATGCAAACGCTACAGTGAAAGAATGCAATTACGATTTCAGCATTACGAAATCAGCACTTATTCATTTTACTCTTCAATTTTTTCTGCGTTGATATAATGCAACGATAAAAAATACTTGAGCATATAGTACTGGAGGCTTTTGGGATGTGGGAATGGCGAAAATAAGTTGGACGGAGAGAAAGACTAGTTATGAAGTTAGAAATATAGTTTCGGGAAAGAGGATGACATTGGATGAAATTTGAAGCAAACAGAAAATGTGGGTGGAGGAGATTAGAGGTATTAGGATTTTAAAGACTGCAAAAGCAAATTTTAGAAGCGAATTTACGATTATTTGTAATATTTTAATGGATAATTTTAGCCACGGTAAGTCTTTTCAAAGTTTGGTTCGAATGAATGTAATGGATTTAGAAGGAACCAGCAAGCAGAAATGGTTGTAGTTTCAAGAAGGTAAGCAAAACATTTGAACAGTTCAGCTTACTTGAATGGACAAGGAAAGAATTTTGATGTCTGTTCTAAATAAGCCAATCGATGTGTGAATGTATCAGAATCAGTATGACAAAAAAAGTAATTCGTTAGTTTGCGATCTGAAGATTGGTAAGTTGCCTTTCATTCTTCCCTATTCCCTCCGCGATATAACCGAATTTATGCCAATATCACTGCTGAGTGCAACTTCTCTCTGGTGGAGTGAAAGGCCGTTACTTCCTTTTAGATCGAGGTTCTATTTTATGGTTGAAACAATACAACCAGAAGGAGACACCTTTTTTTCGAAATAAGTTGTTTGTTAGTTGACTTAAAACAGCAGTTTTCGAGATTTAATTTGTACTGGAATGTTGAGTGTTAATTATTTAACGAAGGATCCTTCTAAAAGAAAGGAATTTAGAATCAAATGTATAATTCCACATAAAATTACAATTTATGTTTCTATTCATAATGAAGTAAGTACATTCAAAAATCTACGCTTGAAATCATTGCTAATTCAAGCCCCTATTACGTATGAGTAATCTAGAATATAAAATTTTTACAATGCCAAACCTAGGCACGTGCGACGTCTTTCATTCTTACCCAGCTAGTTTATTATAAAAAATATACGGTAACTCATTTAATCACTAGTGAAATGCCTTAATTCGCAGAGAGCACGACACTATAACAAGTAAGCCACCATTTTCTGTAATGGTTGGCGATTTCATTTATCTTCATTCCAGTTGTTATATTGAACAGTAAAAATGTCCAGACAACTTCATGCCTACATTCGAAGAGTGATCAGTTCCCACAATTTCTGCCTGATCTATAAGTCTTCCAGCTCTATGCATTGCACTAGTCAAGTCGCCAGGCAGTGTTAAAAATACTTTATTTATGACGCATAGAATTTTATGCTCATTAAATGATAGAGTAGTGTAGTGTAAATGATAGGAGTAAGTTATTTCTAAAGAATATTAAATTGTATATTGCAAATATACAATTCCTAGAACCATTTAGCTTAATTAGGTCGAATATCATTTAATCGTTTTAAGTGGTCAAATATAGCAGGTAGGAATAACCTAAATACTGAAATAATATTTAAATACTCCTCCATAATGAAGGAAGTATAATACGCTCATATAATGTAAGTATAAACACTATGCTAGAGTGAAAACCATTAAAATGGATGAAAAAAAATCCCTAGTTTAGCTTTCGAAATGTGACCGCCGGTTTTTCGTCAATGGGCCTAAGGGGATTTGTGTCGCCCAGTGCCGGTTTCTCTTTAATAATTGCGTTGCAAAACGTCAATCACCTTTTAGTATTATATTAATGGATTGTTCTCTCGGGAAACCTGTCGAGTTATTCGTTGCATTGGACAAGTTTAGAGGACGAAAGTATTCCGGTTGAAGTCAGTCCGTACAGAAACTAACGAAAAGTGTTGGTTTTCGTTTGATTTGTTCCACTCTTCGAAGCGCTTGATCACTTCCTATGATGCGAAGGTGTAATTATAAAATCCTGATAGGTGTTTAAGTTTCAGCAATACGATTGAGATCATTTTAATTCTTAATTCGTGGGCTTGTGGAAATTAGAGAAGATATTTAGAAAATTATAGGTGCTCCTTCAGTGAGGACCTAATTAATAATAAGCTGGATTAGTTTATTAATATTATAATTTCATGATGACTTCTCCAAAGTTCCATATTGAACGGCGATCTCCTTAGAGGGTCGTGACAAATTTCTCAATATCCATGCTGATTCGGGATCTGTGAGTCGTATTCCGAAATAGACTCTTTTCTATTGAATACAAAACCCAAACCAATCCCAAAAAGTATGAATTTTAATTCATTTTAAATTTTAATATTCAAGTACAGGTACACATAATTGCTGGTGAAAAGAAAAAATGGAGATGTTCCCAATAATTTAATGTATCAAAACTTGTGGGTATAACATTCTTTACAATTATTTCAATTTTATTCATATGATTGTAATGTTATTAAAATCAGCACTTAAAAATTTGCTCATTGAATACATTACACACATTATAAATGGAAATTATAAAAGAGGGAGAAGCGTAAACTTAGAAATAAAATAATTTTCTTTTCATTTTTCTAAGGGAAATACACCTCTTTAGAAGTTCAAAATTTATGGCGCGTTGTAAAGCTTAGCAAAATTGTGGTGATTTGTTCTCAAAATATTGAAAATATAGAGATATCTGTATGAAAAGTTCTCCGTATCTACCGGGTCAAGAATTCCATTTTTGGCGACGTTTCGACAGACGACTCGTGCATCGTCGAGTCCCGACCCTGGAGGGTCGGGACTCCTGCTACGACGAGTCTTCTGTCGAAACGTCGCCAAATATGGAATTCTTGACCCGGTGGAGATCCCGAGAACTGTTCATACAGTCAATGCGCCGGGAAAGCACCAGATCATAGAGATATCTGTTTGTATTACTTTGTGAATAAGCCTTTATCGGTGCCAGGTCGAGTTCTGCCATTTTTTCTGTAACTGAAAGTGTGTGGCTACGCATATAATCTACGTCTACTTTACAAACCTTCTGCGAGTCACTATAAGAACGTGTGGGATTTGGTTGGCCAACATTTTTCAACTGTGTTATTACATTTAATACAATATCTAACAGTACTGCAATGAGGGACAACAACCTTCACAAATGTTATTAATTGAAATAAGTAGATGTAAATTGTTACAGGAATTCGACTCAGTATCATACAATACTCGAAAGAGGAATTTTGTGCTCTCCTTTGCAATCATACGAGAATGCTTGTGCCTATTTCGGAGAAGAATAAATTCAGCTGGAATCATCCTTTACATCTGATAAATGGAATTTCACGGCTTTTTTTCGATTTCGTTTCGCTCAAAACTGCCTCAAGTGGCTGGAAAATGATTTTCGTAGGTTTGATGTCTCCCTGAAATATGTCTGAAGGCCCTGTGTGAAAAAACTCGTGGTCCTAACTGAAATCGCACATGGGTTAGCAATGACCCATCAGGCGCTTTCTCTCTTTTTTCATCATCCTTCACGGTTTCTCCATTCCTCCGTCTCCCCTTTGCGCTGGGGTACGTGCTCGTTTCGGAACTTATGTGCAAAAACATCCTCCGCCGCAGGTGATGTCCGAGAACCTTGGTTTTGCGGGGAACGGTTAGCCTCGGGTTAACTATTTGTGGGAAGGAAAATATGACAGGAAGTGGGAGATGGGAGTATTTGAAATAAAACTTTCTTTCTGAAAAACTGTACGTGATTCTTAAATTAACCATTTATCTGTTATTTTTCGGTCTAAATGGGCGAACCGTAGCATACGTGTAACTACACTTCAATTGAATGCATTGACGTGCAGTTGAATACAATTTCTGTTAATAGCATAGTGGGATATTTATAACGTGGTCGTCAAAGAAAGGGACTGAATCATGTGGCAAAAATAGACGCACTATAGATTTTTCACCTATTACCATGTTTCCTTTTTCATGTGAATAATTGAAACGAATCAGTAAAAGTCACTAATTTTTGCTCGCGGAAAATTTATCCTTTCCTCCACTTAACTGCTGCTCTCTCTAAACAAATCTCACTCCCTTTCTCTGAGTCTGTTACCTATCGTCCTTCTCTAGACTAAGATAATTTTGCCGCTACGCTAAATCCTATTTAATCAATGGTCTCAAATTTATAGTTAATGCTCAGCATATTAAAATGAAGAACGAATTTAAATTTATAAATGGTATGTGCTCCTTTTTTATAAAAGTCTGATAATTTGAAAACTCTTGTAAGTCTTATAATGAATTTCCATTTTGGCAACAAATCATTTTGGTTCGCAATAAATTCCTTAGCTGGGCTTGTAATAATTGGGGCTTAAGGTGTTCCGATGTGCCTATACCCTCGACTCAAGGTGGTCCCGAGCTTTTTCTGAGCTTTGCGCGGAAGTGTCTTCTTGAACCCAGGACTACCGTCGTCGTGGATGAACCTTGTTTAAAAACTCGCACACACTTATGATCGCCCTCCCCTGAAATCCACCAATCTAAATTAAGTCATCGTATTCACTCACTATTAGTATAGTTTCGCAAAATATACTTACTTGATACTAGAAGAGTATTATGGGATAAAAGACGGAGATTGGACTATAATAATGCTTATTGTGTTACCAAAATGCCCCTTACTGAAAATTAAATATTTTCCTTTCCATTAAGTGGCTCTTCATGTTAACTACACACACCATGCCATAAAATTATACACGTCAGCTATATATATTTCTACTTATCTACAATTAAAACATGATTTAAAAAAAAACGCGTTACCCAAGAGAAAAACGGCGATGGCTTCGTTTTCCATTTCCTCTGAATTATCTCGTTCGATGTTAATCCCCACCATCTTTCCCTCTTCCTTGGAATGTATGTCGCTGTTAATCGTAAATGAGACGCAGTGAGAATTCCAAATTCCTCATTTGGAGATAAGTATTTTTCTTTAAATCCAATGACCTTCGTGCTTCCCGTGTTGCGATGATCTGCACATCTCCCGAACGATGTCCGTCTCTCCGGTCTCCGTTTCATCTCCTTCCTTCCTCATGCTTTCCTTCTCGGGAACCCCCGTCTCGAGCCTCCTTCCCGACCTCCTTCCACGATTCTCCCTTCCCCTTCGTGCCCCGTCCCCATCCCCCTCCCCCCTCTCCTCCCTCAATCCCATTCACTCTACTACACTCCTCCCACCCTCGGTGCTTGCCCATTCCCCTCCCCCCCTGTCCCACTTTCCTCGGCCCGAGCGGTTGGGAATTTGGTGGGAGGTAAGCGCCCCAGGGCGAAGGGAAGGTGTGTGTTTCTGTGGGAAGGAGCAGCCCAGGCGGAAGTTTGGGCCGTGGGTTGGGGTGACGAATGATAGGGTGAGGAGATGGGAGGTCTTTGGGACAGGGTGGGGGGTGACTCGTGCGACGAATTATCCGGCACCTTCGTCGTCATTCTATGGCTGTGCGACGTGGATTGAATATTGCAAAAGTGTCGGCGTATGACTGTCGCGATGCAAATGATGTTATAACATTCTGTGCGATTTGGCTACATTTTAACAGTGCCTCGATCTGCAAACCTCTCTCGAGTTCTGAGTGTACCTATGGATTCGAATTCGAATGGACTATATGGTTGTCGACGGTAATTTTTTTAAATGTGGATATCGCGATCCTTATCAATTCGATATTTTATTAAGGGAAGATAGTTAAGGTGAGAGAACCCATTTATAAATTGTAGGTCAAACATAGCCGTAACGCAAGGAAAATGTATTAACATGGCGCATGATATCCATATGTGTAATCTACTGCCAAACAATGGGGGAGAGAAAAACGAAGAAGGAACTCAGATTCAAAGGGTCTGCTTCTCTCTTTTGTTGGCTTCTGCATATACATTGGCCGTGGGTGAGCCCGGGCCGCCGCGCCGGTAGCGTGCTCGCAGCCGGGATGCTCTCATTTGCTTTCCTTTCGGTTTTTTCTTTATTATTTTTTGTCTGCCTTCATCATGCCGTTGCGCACGCACCCTCCTGCCTTTCCCTGATTCGTGATCGGGATGGTATTTTCACGGGGACGCTCCCCCCTGACCGAGGGATAGGCATGGCGAATCTGCTGGTCTCATGGAATGTTCTTTTTTTTAATTATCATCAACTTAATAGGAGATTCCAATCCTGTGTCAAGGCTTTTGATTTCAGTCTATACGGTAGGCTGTCAGCTCTGGTGTAATATTTTAAAAGAAACTGCGGAGAATTGGCGTTTCTCTTCTAATTATGGAAGAGTCAAAAATTAAGCTTGACCTATCTTTAGAAAATTGATTCTGGCTTCACTTTTTCAAAATATTGTATTTTGATAAATAAATATTTTTTGTTTAAACTCATAACTTCTAATGAACATTAAAAATGTATTTTTCCTATCGTTTATTTTTATTTAAATAGTGGTGCGATCCTAGACTTATTAAATATGGTAAGTAGTACACTTATAAAATAAATCTGAGTGGTTAACATATTCAAGATTCGAGTGTCGGCGTACGAGTACAAGTAGATAAGCGTAGGAGTTTTGAAGTAATGAGGGTTGACCATAACCAAAGAGCGAGATGCATCTTTTTGTTTCCGGATATTTATTTGGACTAAAAGTTAATTCAACTCAGTTGTAAGATTTATTTTGTGTTATAGGAAATTTATATGAATTATGTGTAGTGAAAATTAATGTATGTCAATGCGCTCATGTTTTGAGAGGTCCTTGTGAAAACGATACCGCTTTCTATCTATTCGGATCCTTGAATTTTAAAAATATCGGCTCCATGCTATTATACTAATCCCTGTGCTATTGCTCCTCAAGGAAGTTGACCTACTTTTTCAAACAATAGGTGTTATTTATTGTCACGTTCTGTCTTTCATTATTCTTATTGGCGAGAAATAGAAGGGCCCTGAAGACGTTATAGTTTGAAGCCTTCACCGAAGGGCTATTGGTACCACTTCTCCCCATTCCATTATCCTGTTTCCAAGGTTCCCTAGCAATCATCACATTCATAGCCTTTTAGATTCTGCATGCAGCAGAAACACGGTTTTATATCCATTTTATAACCAATAAGTAGTTCCATTTCGAAAATTTAGTTTCTCCCTTTTTTTCTCTCTATTTCTAATACTGACAAAAGTTGCACTTTTGCGTATTTGAATTCTGTAATTCTAGAATTTGCCCAGACTGAATTTAGGTAAAATAAGTTACCCGAGAATGTTGGTTAATTAACGCTTACTATACGCATTTAGGGGGCGTGGTTGTCCACTGAGTCGAGCGCTGGACTGCTAACAGGAGGGCTCGGGTTTCTTTCCGCGTATTTTTCGGGTACCAGGCATTCCTGGGAAACCGCAGAGGGCACAGTGAAAGGAGCTGGCTCTCCTAAGGATTTCACACGCGGTTGGCCTTAGTATTGGATGAGCTCTACCCTCACCTATCAAACCATCCTTCGAGTTGATTACTGTGGTTTTGGATGCGCATTTAGATATGAAATTTAAACCTTAAATATTTTCTTGTATATAAGAAATGCGCTGAAATACTTCCTATCGTTTCACGGATATGGGTTTTGAATATAAATTTGGCAAGGATACCCTAATATCGTTATAATAATCAATCTAATATGCTCGTAAAGCTGAAAAGGCCTCATCATGTTCCAGAATACAAATATATAGGTCGAAATAATTGTTTGTCGCCCTCCTTAATTTTCGCTTTCGATAACCTTTTTCTCTATCGAAATCAACCGAATTCGGGACAAATGCGTGCAGGAAAATGAATTGCGCGTTGATTTTCCCGCGGTGATAACAGAAAGAAATAGCCGTGGATGGTTGCAAGAGCGTTTTCTCACACCGCGTAACCATTCTCACCGGCGGCGGCGCCCGGGTTCGTGACGCCCCCGCGTCGCCGCCTCATCCTCGTCACGCGGGCGGGAATCCGTGTCCCATGCCGCCGCGGAAAGCGGGCGTCGAGAGTAAAATCGCAGGGAAGTTTACGGGCCCCTCGGGGTCGGAGTGGGCTGGCACGGTGTAGCTTCATCGACTGCGGGACTTGCGACTTTCAAGGGAATCCGCATCGCTATGCTGTGTCGCCAACCAATTCGAGGTATTTTCTGGTTCCATTTTCGGGAATTCAGGTGCGTAGGTCAGCGTTGGGCAGTAACAGTTTCTACTACGCAGACGCTGCGGAACCCTTTTCTTCTAATTCAAGATATATTTATTTATTTGGAAGATTCCATAATAAATTTCACATCTCGATGTTCTCATTATTGTCTTGGATGATGATAAAGTAAGTTTATTTCGATAAATATCGATAGCATCATTATTTTCAATATCGTATATCGATCGCTTTCGCTCATAAGTTGCCTGGTGGCCAGAGTGGTGAAAAAAGTAATATCCGTACGTGAAATACGTACCGAATAGCAAAGCTGTTTTGTAACTGCCATAGGTATGTGTTTTGGATCAAATTTGAAATGAGATTCCGTCCGTGTAAACATAATTTAGATTAGTCGGGAGGCTTCCGATATTCAATAAATGTTATTGCGATGCTCTTAATTTGAAAATCGGAAGCCCTCCCATGTGGAGGGTGGGCGATGGGGTTTGAAATGATGTGATGGCTCGTGTACTGGCTTCCTATGCCGAGGGTACAAGTTCAAATTACGGCATTGGTGGAAATTATTCAGTGGTACTCCGATTCCGACTAGGTTCCGCATGAAGGAAACTCGGCAGGTGAGTAAGTACGTCGGCAGGATAATTGATTAGTGGACATCAGTTCGCCTTGCGTTAAGGCTGGCGCTGTGCTGGATTTCTTTCTTCTTCACCATTCCCAATATAATTTACCTTTCCTCCGGTGTGAGGACCCTACTGTAATGCTGAATGTACTAATAATATCACCTTATCACAATGGACTATCAAATTTCTTCTCCAAGTCGCACATGCATACAGTCCAGATCATAGAATTGTAACCTCAGCAGGTCTACAGCAGGGGTGGCGTTCCTTGTCATCGATGCCTGTCACTGGTTGAGGGTGACACAACAACTATTATTCGCGGGTCAAATATTAGACTTTTAAAATATAATTCAATTCCAAGTCCCTTTAACCTAAAATCCAATCGCTATCAACTGACATTAGTGCAATTACAAAATGAGTGCTTGTGAAAAATTTATGAAAAATCTTCTTCGGTATTAATTTAATGCTATTTAATGTTTTTTTAGAAAATAAACTTACATATTCTAGCTTTTGTTTGCCAATTTGAATTCTAGGCATATACGAGCCCCATTGGTTTCACTTTCCCGTCGTAGGTAATGGATTATATTATTATCTTAATGCCTTAAGTAGTACTAAAATAAGAGTGTCACGTAACATGAGGAGCTTTTCAGTATAAATTATGTAGATTCAGGCTACATTTCCTGAAGATATTTTTTGGTTTTACTGATTGGTTAATACTTCTTGTTGCCATTCACGACGCTTTGCAGCATATAAACGAATTATTTCATTTCGGACAATGGGCAAAATTATATTCCCATATCGCATTGTGTATGTAACAATATTTTCAGGTAACGAAATAAGATATGACGTGGTTTGATTTTGTTTCCTGAACCGAATCAGTCCAACGCCATTTTTGCTAAATAAACTAATACTTACATTTTCAAAGTTTAGCTATAGAATATGTGCTCACTATAAAACAATATATTTTCTCTGCCTTATGTAAAATAAATTATTATTACTGTAGCCAGTACTTCAAAGTAACGCTTGGAAAAAAATTAGAATTCGTTTTAATATTTGTCCAGCGTAAAGTTGTGTGTTAATAAAGTGTATTTTCAATTTACGAAAGGTAGAAATGTAGTAATGGTGGATAATTTTGCAAATATTTAGTGGTTCGAGAAGTACGACATTCAAAGAGGTGGGAAATGCTGCTAAAACGTAATTATGCTTTCGACTACTCAAAAGAATAAAAATTTTACCTTCTACCATGCCTAATTTATTACTTTTTTCCAGAGGTAGCAATAAAACTCATAAGAGATTGCCACTTCCTTATGAGTGTCATGAATTTTCATGGTACATCGGGCATTGTCTCCTGGTCTCATGACATATATTATCGTCATGTGCCTGGTCTCATTAGTCTCATTAAACCAGGAGCATCGTTGCAATACCCCTTACATTAAATCTATTTAGAATTTTGAAACTGCTGGGTTGAGAGAAAACTTCACACGGTTAAGTTCTGAGTTGAATTTTGGGTCGTTGATTCCTTATACTATAAGTTTAAAAGAATCAGCAAAAGGATTAAAAAGAAGTCGAGTAGCATGTTCTCCTCCTGCAAGAGTTGGGATTTTCCTGAATATTCTTCTCCGAAATAGGTAACCCGTGTTCATGCCAATAAATCGTCATAATTCAACGTTTGACGCTACATCATTTATATCTCACTCGGCAGGACCTTTCATTTTTTCATTCCTTATTTGGCAGTCAAGAGAATTAGGAGAACTCGATGGATTCCAAAATTATCCCCTATATAATTTTGAGAACGTGGAATTAAGCTTATTGCACCTATGTGAATTTCAGCGTTGATTTGACAGAAAAACTGTTAGCTGTGGCATCATTTTCTTATATCCGTCCCTTAAACGAGGTCGGCACTTGTGTGTTAAATTCAATGCTTAACTTTTCCCTTGACTCTCATGAATAACAGTACATGAAGCTTCAGAGGCTTAGGTGTCTGATTAACTGACTAGAAGGTGGAGGAAGAGATGGAGAGTAATCAGGTAAAATGACGTACAAAATGTATTCCCCAGAGGTGGTGAACTTACTGGTGGTAAGTGAGCAGTCAACTCCTTTTTTACATTTTTTCCTGAACGCATTTTTGGAATCAACATCGAGAAAGAACCATGGGGTGTCGGCCTCAGAATTCGACAATGTATAGACAAGTCTTCTATTCTACCTTAACTGTTAATTTTTCTCAATTTTATACTTGTAGAATCTATTACGTAACACCATTCGAGAGAGTAGTTATTTCTTTGACTAAGTAAGTATAGAATGAAGGTTAAACCTAACTCACATGGTTATCAGAAAGTTCGCATCCTTTTTCAAGTGGTGTGATTTATGATCCACTGAAATCAAGATATGAAATGGTTAGCCTCCGGAAAGTCATTGTAACACTCCTGCACTCTGAAATGAATCTTGCACAAATGAAGAAAGCTTAAAAAATAGTGGAAGATGGCTTCTTTAAGAACACTTCTTATCCAACTTTTTTGAAATATGGAGTTTATTTAAAGGAAATATGTTTTAACGGTATTGGTGGTGTAGCACGCACAGGTTACATCGTAGTATCATAATTTAATGTATTATGGATGTTTCGTACATTAACAGAGTAACAGAATAGAGGGCTTCCACCGTATGGCCAAAAGATATATGTAACACTTCCTATCCCATCCCTAAGAGGTGTTGCAGGTGTGTATACACACACACACACACACACACACACATATATATATATATATATATA
>LYUA01000461.1:105546-122881 GCA_002093875.1 Calopteryx splendens | reverse complement strand
TTAGAACAGCGATGCTAATCCTTTTTCTACTGAATAGGTATTAAATGATTTCTATTTAAAGCATCGGTGGCCAGAAATGGGTACTTAATCTTTAATTGAGAGGTATTTTCTTCTTGAAATTTCGCTAACTTTACAATTTTAATAAATATGCACGATTTTCCTATTTTATGCCCATAGAATACTTTACAAAATTGCGTATCGGATCCGATGGAGTACATGACCTAGAAGAGAAGCGTAGAATGGAGAATTTATTCCAATGTGAAGATAGCATTTTTTCTGGTATATTTAAGCGTATTTTCATATTTTTGGGTAAAAATTGGACGTAGCACAATTCTCGCATTTACAATATCGATTTTTAGTAATTCAAAAGAAAATATTTACATCTAGGTACTTTTAGGTTATTGTGATAGTAAAATTAACCATTATTCTTTGTTTTATGACTAGTTTTTATTTCTTATGTCTGTATTTGATCCCTTGTTTTCCATGTCAAATTTTGAGGCATTTGCATATAAGGCCCCCACTATTTAAGCTATAAATTTAAGGAAAAAAATGGAGGACCTATATTGGGGTAAGTACGGTAATCTGCCTTATTTAAATATCATTTTATAATGATAAAATGTTACCAAATGGCGTACCCAATCTACTATCAGGCCAAACTGAAGGAAGGCTAGATCAGGTCCTCCGCGGGATAAACTTGTAGGTTCGAAAACTCAATGCTAGGAAAGAGCGTTTTATGCTCTTGGTCATTGCACACTGAGAATAAGAAAGCATTCCAGGAATTACGAAGGTCTTGATGCTCGAATGGGATACAGATGTCCCACCGCCTCCTTCTGGTCTTGAGCCAAACATTTCAGATGGAATCTGGCCATGATTTCCTTCTGGCGTTGGCAACATGCACCTTTCCATTTGTAATGATTTGTTCTAGTGGCGTAGTGAGGCCCAGAGGGATTGTCTCGTATTTAGTGATTGGAACTGCTGTTTCGCATTTTGTATATGACAATTGATATTGTCAGTCATTTTTACGTGCAAACTGGTGATCAGGTACCCAATTGTGTTTAGGAAGAGAACCAAAGTTTCATCTGTTTTGCACCTCTGGCTTTCATAATCTAATGAGTGTTACTATTTTCCTCTAAATTATTTCCGAAAGACGCTTTCTGGAATGCCGAGGTTGAATTGTAATTGTAAACAAGGTGTTGTGATTTCGCTAAGACCGCTGAGAATTTATTGAATGGTAGATCATATCTCTGATGGAAGGAATGTTATTGTGGCTTTCAGTTTTTCCTTCGTGTGTTCTCAAGACTTGCCAATAACCTGCTTTCTTTTTGCTGGGGAGAGGGAAAGAAAGGACGTCGAGTCACCTTTCTGACTGAGGAGAAACTACTCAGCCACTAGCGATACTAAAATACGCACCAAATATAATTTGTTTTGCAGTTACATTCTCGACTATTGTTTCCCTATTCTTTCAGCGCCCGATTCTCCAAATGAGGCTCGGTAATTGAACACCCAAAGGCATTCTCTAAAGTCTTAATGTATTTAACTCCCAACTTTAGTAATTAGTGCATTTGTTTGAGTCAATAGGAAATTTATTGTAAATTGTTTTTGATTCCTCCTAAAGAGGATCAGCCAGTAAGAAAAGATCATAATGCTACGTGTCAATTTTATTTGCGTTTGATATTAGCATATCTAATGTTTGTCAGGGGCGTGTAATCTCAGTCGGCGTGATGAGCCTCCTGTCGTCGTCCCCCTAAATACAGGCGTTATATGGGTATATTTATACCCATATGTATGTGTACAATGTACGTAGATGTTTGCTCCTGTCGGGAAAATGCCAACCATTATCAAGTTCAATTATTTGGATAGTCAAGATCATTCTGAATCCAGTTCCTAGTGAAAAAATTTCCTCGGAATAGAAGACTCTTCAATTTCTCAGTGTGGGAATGAAATCGACATTTAGTGACGATGCGGCGGAGAGGGCATTCAGATCACGCCCAGTGAGCGCCTCAGGCGTGCGTTGCGGTCGACGGAAGATCCCGAGTGGCGGGGTGTGAGCCAACGCGATGGGAGGTGAGAGCGGGGTGGGCATCGCCAAGGGTATCCAGAATGAGGGGGCGCTCTTCACGACGAAGACGTCCGCTCAAGACTGGAGACGTGAACGAGAGACGTCGTCCCATGTCCTCACCTCATTGTTTCCCACCCTTCCTCGTCCGGGGGCTGCCGCCGGAGATACTTTGCCTTTCAATACCATGCCCCCCCACCCACGGTCTCACTCAGAAAAAGGCTCCCACCTGAACCCTTCTCAGACTACTTTTTTTTCACGGTCTCACCGTCGTCCGCCGGAACTTGCGTGTTATATGCCATTCCCTCCTCGCCCCTTCAGGTCCCCTGGTCGAGAAGGGTGTTTTTCAACGCCGTCGTCGTGGTGATCGTTGGGCCAGGAGACTTTCTAAGCGGCGCACGCGTCAGTGGGCGCACGCGCGGGCAAACAAATGCACATGCATGCCTGCATCCGAAAGTAAGCTGCCCAGGAAACCAATGTATCTCTTCGTCCGGGGCTGAGTCAGACGACCGAGTACACCTCTTCGGACCGTCGCGATAGCGTCGCAGTCCCCCTACTCACCCTTTCATTCCGCAAGTCGCATCAATGTCGCCGCGGTTGCAGCAGTTGAACTCGGAATAAATACATGCACTTGCGGAATATTCTATCGCCTTTACCCTCGCTTTGAAGGGTACTATGCGTTAGTGATGGAGCTACTGCTGAGCAATGTTCGATTTTGAACGCTACAATGTGATGTTAGCTAAATACCGCGAAGGTATGAATGCAAAATTTGGATATAAATGGGGGTAATCGCATTTGCAATGACGTCATTGTACATTGACCCCCGCATTAGGCTTGACTTTGCTAAAATAGGCAGATAAATATATGTATCAATGTTGATCAAGATACTGGATCTACATTTTCATCACTCATCATCGATTTTATTCATATCGAAGACCGATATCAGAAATTGAAAATCGAAAAACCCATGTTTACCTCGCAAAATTGCATTTTTAACACAACGCGATTCATCGAGTTTCTAGTTGGATCGGCATCGCAATGAGATATCTTTTATGCATAATACACTGGACTATATACGCCGTAATAACTTACAGCCCCAAAGTTGCTTACTGTCTGTCATGTCTTCAAGAGAAGGATTTCCGAATCATTGCCAAAGTCATATTAATTTATGAAACGATTCGGTGAAAACTTGGTTTCTAGTGAAGGTATCTGACCTTTGCATTAATTCATTACTTTATTTTCTAAATCCAATAGCTCCATTTTGAGGTGATAAAGAGCACCCCATTATATCGTTTTCATAGGCATCGTTATTATGCTTCAACTTCTTGTTAAGTGTGGGCGCCGAGTGCAGCCTCTACATGGAACACAATTCTCTTCCCGAGCTCGCATGTTAATAGTTCCTCCAATAAGTATTCATTCAATGGCACGATTCTCCAACTCCCTGTTGCAAGCTTGCAAAATACGTCGTTGACTAAGATCACTTTTTCCGCGGAATAGCTCTAATTCTTTGTGAACTTGCAGATTCATGGTATTTGTAAGAGTTCCAGCGTGAAAAATGCAATATGGCGTCGATAAAATACCGTTGATCATTCTTATGCGTAATGAAAGATGCTCAGGGAACCTGATTGCTATCGTTACATCGCTTTACGTGTATGACGATTTTTTTCTCTACAGCTTGGCGAAACTAATATAGTTTACTTTTTTATCAACTAATCTTAGAAAAGGAACTCAACTTCAATGAAACTAAATTCGGAGCATAAATTATAAAAGAATAATGCATTTTGTATACTTTTCAATAACATCGTGCGCGTAAAAAGCAGCTTTGCAAGATTTTTTTATTGAAATTCAATTGAGGCTAATAGGTATGACTGATTAATTGTATTCTTCATTATTGAGAGTTCATGGTAGTTAGAAAAATATGGTTCAGAATCTTATTTTTATTATACAGCACCTTATTTTTATTATCTAGAATGAAGTATCCAAGGTTTCTGGTCCTTTCTTAAATTTCACTTGTTCTGAACACTTATGGACGATTAATGCGGAGTTACAACTCTATCAGCTCTCAGCACTCATAATTGCCATCTTGCATCTCAGCTCTGTTATGGCTCTAAAAAGAACACTTGGTAATTAATTTTAATTGCTTTCCTAACGATGACCTGAACAGAGACTTGTACGATCAAATCCAAGGCAAGCACTTGTTTGATCTTATTTATATAGCTGGTTATTAGTTGAGTCATTGAATTTGAATCATTCATCGAATCACCATGAATCGTGGGAAACATAATTCAACCTTGGGCGTACGAATTCTTTCGAACTCAACTTGTAATGGTCTTGAGTAAATAGAAGTTTTACGCTTACTGAATAATCGGGCCACATCATATCTTTTTTGCAATGAAGAGAGAGCTTCAAGGTCTCTCGGGTTTTGAATTTTATTCCCTTAAATACGGCCATATACTCGTATTGCATTAATTGTGTATTTTCCTCGAGACGGAGTATACTGGCTCCGTTTTTTTATAGCTGAGAAGGCACTTTATGGCTGGTTTCCTAGAATCTCAAGTGATCCAATCTGATTGAGTATCTATATCTGAAATATGCACTTGTAATCAGCGTACATTAACGTCACTACACTACGTTCTGAGTTCAGTCCTTGAAATTTCAGGAAATTTCCTAATCCTGCATCTCCTGGGGAACAATAGAATCGCCACCTTGTCGTGGTAGCGATCCCCGCAGCGAATTGACGCGAGCTATGATAATAGGTGGACCCGGCCTTTCTCGAGAAATTTAGTGTTGGGGGAATGCGCTCCATGAGACTCCTCTTCGGGTTTCCTTGAGAGAGGGGAGTGCTTGGGGGCTCTTAGTTTGTTGTACGCTGGGCGGACGCGAGAAAGTCTACGTTCCGTGGTGGGCGGAGGCGTGTCGGGGGAAGACGAGACACCCGATCGCACACGGCGAGTGGCTTTCGCACGGCAGCCCGCGGCTATATTGCCTCAACATGGCTCCGGGCGCAAGGGGTTAAACCTGGTCCTGTGGAAGCGAGTTGGATGTTGGGAAGGGCCAAAGGGTAAAGAGTTGTGACTTGGGAATATGCATGCGAAAATTGATTGTATCTAAGATATCGAGGTGATAAATGGGAGGTATTAAGTAACTACCTAATTAAGAAATTAAAAGGCATGTTTCATCAAAAACTTTAAATTCAGCAGCTGTGTGAATGATACTACGATACACAATATGTTAAAATTTCGTTTAAGTTTAACGTACTATTTCATTAGGTATTGTAAGGCATCATTGTTACGCCACCGCATTAACACTTAAATAAAGATAGCCATCTTTATTCTTACTCCATAATCTCACCTTATAAAATTCTTTTAGTTTCACTTTACCGAAATTAAACGCAGAATACAATTACCTCCATGCTGATTCGTCTTTGGAGAAAATTTTAGCAGTTTTTCATAGATATTAAGTCGCTTATTGGAGTTTACTTCATTTTGTCGCGGTCAGCTGGTACCAAGGCCCTGTCAATGTGTGCGCCTTGCACACAGTGATCATCTCACAGGTTTGTGGTTCATCTCTGAGCAGTGTAAGCATCCATTTGCTTCCGTCAATAACATGAGGGGGTTTGCGTATTTTCCTATCGTTCTCATCTCATGAGCGCATTTTTATCGTGCAATAATGTTTCGACAAATTTAGAAAAATCCTGCGATGTAATTTAGCAGTCTTGACACAAGTGATATATGTTGTGCCGTCCGAATCCTTACGATGCGCAGGCTTACGTGGGAAAGCTTCCCTTCGTTTGCTATCCACAGATTTGTGAAAGCTTTTATTGAAACTATTTTTTGATGAAATGTATCTTGACCATCCGCGTAGGATAATTATCAACCACTTTAAAAGCACACGTGCGAGAATTTTTTTACTATTAACTGTCACGGAGACCCCCCATGGATGTCGTAACGCTACCCCCATAAGCGCGGATTACAAACCGTAGTTGTTGTGGGGTTCCATGATCTGTCAACGGGGCAGAAGGAGACCAACGACTTAGCGGGACGGTCGTGCGTATATGACCGTGTGTGGTGGGCACCCCGGGAAACCCGAGAAGGAATTGGCATACGAGCCGAGACGCTTTAGACTGCACGTTAAAAAATGATGAAAAGAAAAACACTTGCTTTGCTTCCTTTAGAGAAGTTCTTTTTCCTTCACCGATACCTCCTTCGATGCGGGGTTACAATGGCGAAATCGTTCGGATCCGATGATTGCGCTTGCGGCTGGGCGTCAGTGATCATGTCTAGCTTATGTAGATGCCGGAGTAGTTTGGTGGTGCAGGAGACTGGGTAGCCTAGGTCTTCCAATTGAAAAGTTATGTGAGGTTTAACAGTTGGTCAGAGGGTAAAAGTCAAACTTTGCGATTTTCTGAAAATAATTTGTAAAGATTACCATGAATTAATAAATAAATAACTTACGGTGAGGTTTCAACCTGAAGAAACCTGATCAAAATGGAGAGAAGACTACCAAATTTATTTATTTTTTTGTTTTACAGCATTAATAATTCCTGATAACATGTTGAAAATATTGATCGGAAAGGTATTCGAAAATCGATGTCTAGGGTGGGTATCAATTTTAGCTAGAAAAAAATAGGTGGTGCTACCGTTAGTCTGGTCCCTATAATGCCTTTAAGGTAAGTTACTCGCAAATGTTCACCGATACCTGAATGGTATTGCAGTTAGCACACTGGTGAATAATCTAAAATGCCTTTCTCTTTTTCTGTTAATAGAGACAAATTTAAATAAAGGAAGAATTTTTTAGCGCTTTATTCTCGAATAAGTATTTACATTTATCTGCATACTTTTACATTGAAATTTATAAGCAGGTCTACATGAAATAGTTTACAAACCTGAAAGATTTCAATAGCATATGTTTACAGACATTAATACCAAGACATCATGAACTTTTCTTCCAGTCTACTGTAGAGTTTTTCCCAAGGTCTTATTTTATCTACGCAGCTTCTCCATTCCTGGTTTCATCGCTTTAGTAAGTTGTATTTCATATACCTACCTATTGTTAAGTTGTTTCGCTTTCTTTTCATAAGTATTTTTTTCTTCCAAATTTTTCTTCCTTTGCCAGCATATTCTTTCGTCTCTTTTCTTGGGTTTCTCGCTTTCTTCGAACTTGACAGTGAAGGATAAGGTACCTTCGAGGATATAGGCATTTTCTGTGAATCCAATACTGGTGACCGTAGAATGTCTCCAATAGTTTCTGCACAGAAATAAGTACCGGCACAGAATTTAGCTACCTCAAAGATTTATTAGTTCATAGGTGTCGAAAGACATACTCACCAATACAGGTTCGGGAAAGTTGCCTAACAAGTATGGGGCATTGGTATCGGGAACAGTGTAACTTCCTGAACGCCAGCAGGAACGTATGTTCTTCCTTCCGATAGCTCATTGCAACGTAGGTGGCATGGTTGCCCCTACACTGCGTCTCCTAAACTCAAATTATAAAGTTAAGAAATGTTCACTGTCATTATCTCAGTTTATTAAATATTTTACCGTAGCCTCTTATACTTTTTGTAACTTACAAGTTACTAGTAGTAACCTTGACCATATTAAGAATTGGCTTTGCAAGAATCCAAAATGAAAACAAGTCTGTAGGTTCAAATGATTTTTGAAAGACAAGTTCAAAATTCAACTTTAAAGATAGACACGAGAATAAATGTGCTAAATAGTTGTTTTGCGCAAATTATTTTAGATTTTTGTCATTCTCTTATTAAAAGAGTTATCATAGAATATTTGCACTTATCACCATTTTTCTATTGGTTTACCATATGCATATTAGGTACGGAGAAAATTGATAGCAAGTAATTCCTTAGATCTGGAATTAGGATGTAGAATCCTAATTGAAGCAGTGAGTTATGTCTTTTCCTACATATTTTAAATTTAAAAATTCTTAATTAGTTCTCTTAGTGGCTGCAGTGACGTTTGTTGAAAGTCATGATGTGGCCCTGTGTATGTACTGTAATGTTCGTGTGATTAGTATGTTAATGTGCCATACACGGTAGCAGTTCCGCCTGATGCATGATAAGAAAATGCGATAAATTTGAGAAATATCTCAATTCATTAGAATGCTTTAGAACTTTGACCAAGGTGTGTATGGGTTACGAGATCTTATCGCGTTTTGATCTCTTCCACCTCTCACTAAAACATAGCCTTTTAAGGCCCTTGATAGTAGTGTAATTCGTTCGTGGAGTGGGTCAGCGTTTCTCAAGGCCCTGCTCACTTCGCCTCTTGTACTCATTCCCGAGGCATCTCGACACTGCTCTTCAGCTAGGCCATCGTTGCGATGCGTGGAGTATACTTTTTGGGGAGGGGCGATGGTCGTGAGAAGAGGAGTGGGAAGGGTGGGGGACAGAAGAGGATAAGATCCCACAGGAATGTGACTCTTGGCCAATCTCGCGGGTCTGGTTGGGTTAAGCCAGATGGGATGTTATTCGTCAGGATGACTCGAGGATATTCAGCCTCTTTGAACGTTTTCCACTCTCCGACGTGTACCATTTTCCGAAATTGTCCCTTTAACATGCTGTATTACTACCTCGTCATTGAAGAATGGTTTGTTGATCCACACACATCCGGTGTTGTTCACTTAACGAAAAATCTCACGGAAAGATAATTTTTTTCGTTGAATCCGACATTTCGAATAAGACTACAGAAATGATTCGAAATATCTCATTTGTCAAATACTTAATTTACATTATCTTTCATTTTATAGCTTACACATAATTTAATATTCCAAATATTTTACTTGGCTCACAATTCTTTTTATATCTAGAACTATTAAAGTTTTATGCATCAAAGTTGCCTGAAATTTGACTTATTCATTAAATTCATTATAAGTACAGAAAACACATCCTATTGTTCTTTTTGCTGGGTTGCATTACCTTATAAGCAGCTTCATGGGTATTTTTGTTTTACAAAAAGTATTAAAAAATAATCGCATCAAGTTAGTACAGAGTAAGCAATAAAATGACTTGTTATAAGGTTCCAGGGGTAAAGAGCATCCAATTATTTATAGCACATAAATGTCCCTTAACTAAATATGCAATATCACGTTTATATTAATTTCACGTCAAAAATATTGTCAGTTTTAAACAAAGTAGTTAGATTATTAAACAACCTGATAGCAGTTAATCTCAAGTATGCGGATCCGTTTATGGAATGAAAAGCATTTTCATATTTGCCATTCTATCTGGGAATGAAAGTTTTCGTCATACTTATTTCATACACTTAGGTCTTAATCTATACATTGGATGGATACATAGAATGAAACTTATATCTTTTAATGTTTTTTTATAAGAAATGAATTCGATGGAAAAAGTGTTGCATTTTCCCATTAATTAACGACGGTGAAAGTTTTCTGAAACGAATTAAGTAATGTCGTGGATACGAGTTCCGCTTCTGTAAAAATAAGGCTCGGGAGAGAAAGAGAAAATATTTCGAAAAACTCGCTAACAACCGTTTTGGAATTCATCGAAAGTGGCCACCGTCTTAGACGACTCGAATCCACAAATGTCCCACACCACACTCTCACTTTTTCGAACACCCATCTGATTGGGCGAAAGTGCTTTCTCTTCCAATAACTATGCGTCGAATTTTGTGTGCGGGGAAATTTTTGCACTCCCAAAATCCCATTTAGTTCATTCCTTTCACTTATCAGGTTGGTGATCATAATTCTCTTATTATTAAATGGTTAAAAAATTCAATATTCAAATTTAAAAATAACCAGCGCACTTTTTACTGTAATCTTTTAGACATATTTTTGGATTTTTAACCTTGACTGTTTAAAACCTTTGACAGTTCCTGTATCATCCCTACGGCTGGAGGCTCTATGTTAGCACGACTGCACGTATCATAAAAAAAATCAACTCTGATTTGAAACTATTCAGAAATTCATTAAATGATTCCTGTTTAAATTAACTTCACCTCTTAGACGCTAGCTCTCACGCTATTATGCATTCCTTATAAACTCTGTAAGATATTATATATGGCAAATGCTTTATAGAAATACTAGGAGCATTTTATTTTATGATTATCACTTTATTCTAATTCATTAAATGTCTTATAATCCTTACCGTTTTCTTTTCTTATATTTCTATTTGCAATATAAATAATGGTTTTATCGTTGGTAATCGATTAAGTTCATGCTAGTTTAAATTCAGAACTTGAGTTTCTTATAAAGGATTTTTTCCAGTAAAAAACCTGGAAAAAATATTATACATATTTGTTTTGAATTTTCCTTTTCATAATTGTTATGATATTGCACCCGCGACTAGTGTTTTTCACTCAGGATAAACCTTGAAAAATAACCTCACCTATATATTTAAAGCTCTGAGACTAAACTTGTTATTGGGTTTCATGTTTGAAAGTGACACTAGATAACCGATTTTTCCGGGGATACGTGAAGGCAATTTTTCAACGATTTGTCATTGTTTAATCAGGGATAGAAACCATAATTTGCCGAAAACACTTGTTGCTGATCTATATAATTTTTATGAACGGTTCCTTGAATGTGTGTCGGATATCATTCCCTCAATTGTTGATGTTTTCTAATTGGTTGTTGTCGACCCTAAGCAACTCCACGTGCGGCCCAAGTTTCCAGCTCGGTTCGATACACCATTCGGGCATATTGGGGGCAAGGCGTGCACGCAGCCTGGCGTTGGTGTGTTGTACCACTGAGAGAATGGTCTCTCACCCGGTGCACGAGGGGTGGGGCGAAGAAAAAGAAATGCAGAGGCTGTTGGGTGACCTCCACAAGGCCCACGCGAGCCCACCGCTCCCCTTTAGGAATGTGCCTGTGAGCTGTCAAGAATTTAAGAGAGGAGGGAAATCGATTGTTCAGCCAATTAAGGCGGTGTTTTTAAGAGGCCTAGATTGTCGTGCCCTCTTTCTTTGTTTACCGAAGGTTTTTGCCTTGATCGCCCTTGCGGTCCGTGTCATTGATCCGATTCGGTCGTTGAAATCTCAGGCAATCATTCCGGTGAAATGGGACTTTTAACCCAGTATGATTTATTGAGGACTTAAATCGCTCTTCTTTTATATTTCAAGGAGCTTCTTTTCGCATTAGACTAAGCAGATGGTTTTATTTTGCTGTTTTGTCATTTTGATGGTATGTCTTGTAGTCGGACGTTGAAGTCTCCTGCTTGATGTTATTACTTGTGCCGTCAAAGTTAGTTAAAATATTAATGCGTCAGCATGTTAAACATCTATTTAAGATATTATTTGCCGCGTAGGAAAAATGGGAAATTAATTGTTTCCTCGTCGTATTCATGCTCAATATCCACTTGAAAATAGGAATTGACAAAGCATCTATGTAGGTATTATATTTTCTATGTAGGTATTATATTTTCTTTTAATACATTTTAGTTAAAAATCAACTCCGGTCTTTTCACTTTTAGTCGAAGCTTACCTTTTTTGCCTTATCCTCTCAATAAAATACATTTGAGATTTTAACAACAAAAGTTTTACACCTTAAAATTCATTGTATCTGATTTGAAATTGTAAGACTAAAATTAAAAAGTATCTATCTCCTTCACTCATGTGATATCTCACGTTGGCCTCAAAAGTTAATACAGGAATCACGAACTTAACAGTAAACCCTTCAGCCACAAAATGTCACGTTCCTCAAATAAATAAAGCAATTTTCAACTTTGCCGCTCTTGTGGAATGCGCTCGGGCATTTTTATCCCGATAAAAAACAATCGTGCCCTCTCTCCGTGGCGTGTAAAGCGGTGCCCGACATCCTTCTCTTTTTTTCTTCAAAAGGGCGTGGAAGCGACCGAGGTTTCACCGTCTCTCGGCCGGTCCGCAAACGGCATCGTAAGCGCGAGAAGGAAGTAAAGGGTGGCGAAGGGGGTTTGGAGGGGGTGGGGATGAAATTAAAAGGCACCGTGACTCGGTGTTTGGCGTTACGGATGCTCGAGGTATGGGAGATTGCGTGGAGCGGTCGAGAGCGGGGTGTGGACGGTTGCGAGGTCGGTGGGAGGGGTGATGGGAGGGAGGGACACAGGGGAGAAAAGAGAGATTTCGCAGCCCTCCAGGCTGCGGAGAAAGTCAGACTTGAGAAGAATGCGGACGTCAGAATGAGCGAGAGAGACCGACACTCTTCGTATGGGTGGTATCCCGAAGGAATGGGGAGAGGGAGGGCGGGAAGAAGTCGGGGATGAGCGAACGGAAGGGGAAGAGGTGGATCGGGCCTGGAACGTCTGGACTAGAATTGGCCACCAAAGGGCGATGATATCGGAGGATCGATGTAAGGCATCCGACGTTAGTTGGCTCCATTTTCAATGGGTTAGTGATCAATAGTAATGGCTATCGATTGTGAAAATTTGGATGTTATGAAAACATAATTTATATTATTGAATAGCATTCGCAAAGGTCGAAGAAAAACTTTCTTTCGTGCACGATAAAACCCTTGATAAAATTATTTCATGCACTAATTCCTTTGGCGTCGCGCACTATCTGTGTATCGCAAGTAGCATACCTAATTAATGCCTTAATTTGAAGATTAAGGAATGAAGTTTTTAAAACAGCTTTGGATAATTAAATCCAAAATTCCTATGCTTTCTACCCAAGTTTTTGAAACTTCGATGCTGAAGGACCGAGGATGTCGATTTCGTTGCTTGGTTATCTACCGACGGCTCATCCTTAATCAGAGATCAGTGCAGGAATGATTCGTGTGTGGTTACGTATCGGTCCTTGCTCGACCGGTGTTTACTGTCACTGTTATCAAAGATATTCGTTGTCTCAAAACTAGAGGATCGAAACGTAACATAAGTTGGGTGTTATTATACAAATGGAAATGAGAAACCCAACTGGTCATGGTTCTTTTGCCTATCATATCATACTTTCAATTAAGATTTTGGCATAGGGTACGAACTTTGAATAATATTATAATTAATTTCTATTTTTCAATGCTAAAAAATCCCAAATGTTTATTTTTAAATAATTATACCGATAAAGCTGTTTGGACTACACTCAGTTTTTCGATCAGCGTTCAACTATAGCGGGCCATTAGGATTGGGGAAATGGATATTGATAGAACGTAAAAGGTATATTTAATGTTAACTAGCTTCCTGGCTTCGATAATTCCAATTTTCCTGCTCCTCTCTTTCGTTCGGAAGCACTTTAGTTCAATTATCTTATTATTTTCTTGTTCACGGTGTTGCGACCGTGGTCATGGTCATATCGTTAATTTAGCATTGGAGTGGGGAAAACAGGCGATAAGTTTTCCTATGAATTTAACCGAAGAGTAATTAAAAGAATTACGATTCTTGATAGAATCCTCGACAGAGTAGTTTTTGTGTAGCCTTACCAACGAATACATTTGCTGAGAAACTCTTCTCACTCTTTATCCACTCCAACTCGTAATGAAAATCAACTTTTCTCACGCCTTATTTGTACCAAAAAACATATTTTTATGCTCGCAGGTTCCATTACTGATAATATTTATATATTAAGAGATTTGCTGGTCTTGTGCTTGCGGAGATAAGAGTTTGGCCTGAAGACGTACTTGTGAAAGAAAGCTTTGGGAAATGATCCTCGGGGGAGTCCGTTAATTTTTGTTAATGGGCGTGAGTGTGAAAGTGTGCACGATTGCGTGTGATTCGGGAGGATTTGACCTTTCTTTCTCCCCTGGGTCGTGCTCCCTCAAGTGGTCCACGCCTCTTAAGGAGCCGCAGAGCATCCCTCTCTCAGCACGTATCGCCGAATCCGCGGCCCGACTGGCTGAAATGTGCTGCGGGGCGTTGCCAAGAGATGGGTGGGTCAGAAGACGGGTGGGGTCGAAGGGGGAAAACAGTTCTTGGGAGAAAGGGAACAAGTGCCCTCGTTTTTCAATTGCAAAACGTTGCCGAAAAAACTCTTTTGAATATAAACTCTCTTGTTACGACTTGGTTTCTCTTATTTCTTTGGTCGATCGTGCCTGCTTGCATCCTTCGCTCTCCCGATCGCGTTGACGTGCATCAATTGGGCGCTAACGAGTCTTTGAATATGTGTATTTCACTTTTATGAAGGGGGGTCTCTCATTCGCCATCACCGTGAAGGTGGAAGAGCGAATGAGCGTGGCTCAAAGCCTGTTCCTTTAGCGCCCTTTGCCCGAGGAAAATGAGTCATCCCCCTCCACTTATGCCTGTATTTCGTTCCTTTCCTTGTTGCTTTTTATCGTTTCCAGTTGTGTAACCAGCAATTCATACTCTGATTCACAACAATAATATGTATTGCGAAAATCATTCTATGAATAAAATAATGGACGGTGTAATCTATGGTTGTCTATGTTCAAGAAAATATGGCCTCATACATTTGTCGAATTCTACCTATATGTACCCCCATCAATTAGACCTACTCACTTTAATGTTCTGCTCAATCCTTTGTTTTGAAAGCCATTGTTTGGTCGTAGGATGGGGTAAATAATTTTATAACTAATATTTTATTGCTGATTCGTGCTGGTTTTAACTTTTGTCAGTTAACATATGCTTAACTCCATAAAAGCTTTATAAATTCAGTCCGTATTTTTCTCTCGGCAGTTGCTGGCATAAAACTCCATTTCTTCCTCCTGTTTTCCTGTCTTGTGGGGTTTTAGTTTCCTTTTTGATGTGGTGTTGGGAGAAGTTATTTTTCTGAAGCATCTTTCAGAGCGCTTAGGAAAACTTCAATAATACACACGATAGTTATGGATCATGGTGCTTTCATTCATATTCACTAGCATGAAGAAAAAATATGATCACTCAAATAACCTCTCTAATGAGTTTTGTGACGATTAAAGAAAATGTTATCAAATTTTAGCTTATTCGAAAAAATAATATATTCAGTACCGAAATACAACTGGTGATTTTTAAATATTAATTAAATGAAATTTTTTTATTTGCCCAAAAGTTCTCTGTCTAATGTTAATCATAATTTAATTCGGCGAAATAGTCATCCATTTATTATAAAATTATTCCATTCCCAAACATCTTATTTTTACATAAACTACCCGAAGAGTCGTGAGCTCTTCGCTTTGAGTGATACGAAGATGTAACTTATAGCCAATTAAAAAAATATGGGCTATAGTATTCATTTCTGTATCATAAACTACCTAAATACCTACTATGAGTAAAATGATTGAGATATTATCGTATGTACTTAGGGCTCTTCACACCTGCTCATTACCTATATTTTAAATTAATCGGCAACATACAAATTTAATTTACTCCCAGTGTAATTTGTTATTTCGTTGAATATTCTTGATAATGAAATAGAATAAATTCCACAAAATTTGCTGTTTTTATCATGTTACGCTGTCGATATCTAAAAGAAATAATTTCCACAGATGGTGGCAGGTTCATGATTTGTCATTTCCGTTATTGATTGAGCATAGAAAGCCAGATGTATATTAGAAGGATAAAATCAATGTCAATGGATGGATAGAATCAATTACACTGACTGGAAAATGTTTTCCGCATCTTTGATCCATCTTATTACGAAATACTTATATTTCTTATTACGAAACGAATCAACAATCGTTTTAGGAAGTTACTCAATGCTCAATGCTTTCACTTAAAAGACTTGATTTATCAAACGCAAATACCAGTCTTTATTTTATTGAATTTTGCGTTGCTCTTGGTAAAGAAATGAAAAATATATAAAACTCCTCTTCATGCAACAGAGTTTAGTTTACTATTTGTTTTCTTTCTCTTTTACTTTCTTTCAATAAAGACTTTATTTAAGGCTGATATCTATTGACATGATTTCTTTACGCGATGGTTCATGCTCTTTACGGACAGATGATCTCCTGTAGCTATAATATTTAATCACTGAGATCTTGATTTGAAGGGTGGTTTTTATTGTACTGTAGTAGCACATAGGTTTTTGGAAAAGAACTCCCCTCTTGTTTGAATATAGATGAATCTTAAAGAAACTGTTATATGGCTTTCCTAGTGTTTTTCTAATTGCGATCCTGTGTTCGTCATGCTCAATTGCATATCTTCTCTCAAGAGTCTTCAAACCTTTCTCGGTTTTCTTGAGCTCTCCCAGTTTTAGGTGTTATTATCAGACAATAGAAAAGCTTCTGGGAGAATTTTTTGTTACACCTGATACGGGTGAATGGGAATTATATCTCAAGCGGTGATAAACACCGGATCTCGTTTTTTGTCTTGTTTTTCTCTCTTTCTTTCTGATACCATTCTTCATTTTTCTCCAATGTCCTTCCTCTGGAGAAGCAAATGTTAGCGCCGTGCCGAAGGATTACCTCGAGCATCGCGCTTTCGCCGCTAATATTGAACATACTTATTTTTTGCTCGTACCGGAATTCGAGGAGAAACTATAAGCCGTTCCCAAAGTCGTTTTGCTTTAACATGTATTCTTCCGCATAGACTTTTTCCATCCGCTTGCCAAAAGTTACAAAAGAAAACAGTTAGGGAGCACCAGTGCTGACAGGAAAGATCCGTTTTTTCCTTTCTTCGGATGCTTCACGTTATTCTTTGAATTGTCGAAGTCCACTCTTATATTTTGAAGCCGTTTCAGTCGTTATGTCTTTTTCACGCGTGGGTAAGGTGATATCCGCATTTTTATTCGATTTCAACTTAACGATGAAGTTGGAAATTTAAAATTTAATATCTGATAAATATTATTTATAACTCTAGAAAGCACATCTTTTTTCTCCTTCAAAACGCATTTTTCGATCTTTAATATCGTTATTTAGTAAATTTAGGAAATAATAGCCTACAAACGTTTTTCTACAAGTTTATCACTCTATCCCTTATATGCGTTTCAAATTCAAGCTGCGCTTATCATACATCTGGTCTAACATCCATCTTGGCTGAACATCTTCTTTGTATTCAACGAAGGCCAAGTTCTACGTGTGCTTAGTTGGTGTGCGCTAACAATGGTGAGTTTAGAAGCGGGCAGATTGATCACCAGTATAACCGCACTTGCAAAGTTTTCTAAGGGATGCTGAATAATAATTATTGGTATTGAAATTATGCTTTACTATCTTGATATCAGGTTTTATACGGATGCTGTTTATATTCAGAGAATGTTCAACCGATTCATCATCGATGAGGTGAAAACAGAAATAATCATTACAACTGCTGTACCTAAGGATAGGATAGTACAGGGATGACTGATATATTGAAGAAACATTGATATGTCGTCTATATATATTTTTTTTCTAGATCGAATTTGATAAGCTTATTGCGGAAAAATATCGAGTGATATATCGTGAGTACTCTCGTGCGAAAAAGATCGCTGTATTGATCGT
>LYUA01000461.1:94626-105486 GCA_002093875.1 Calopteryx splendens | reverse complement strand
TGTTGTTAAACTATTTGAAGTTAAATTTCTATGAAGTCTCCTTGGAGACAACGGGCTAATGAGTCATGCAAAAACTCTTTCGTCGGTTCCCACTCTCCCCACGGTGTCGTTCTCCCGGACCGAAATCGACGACGAGCGTATGTCGGGGGAATGCCAAGTGTCGCTTCTCGAATTTGCGTCTAACCTTGGGTGCGCTCGTGGGTGGAGTGGTGATGGTGCTTCGGTGCCGGAGGAGGGGAGGAGGGCGCGGAAAGAGAAGTCGCGTTCCTCCGAAGTGGAGGGCAAAAATGGCATCCCCGAAGGGCGACCGAAGGGGATTGTGGGGGTGGGCGTGCGTGGAATCCGAGATGTGGGAGGGGCGCGTTACCCCTTTGGGAGGAGGAGTACACGTCACCCGACCGCGGCGAATGAATAGCTCCCCCATCCCCCCTCCCTCTCGCCTCCTTTCATTTGTCTTCGTCCCTCTCCGCCCCTCTCCCCGCATCGCTAAGCACACCGCGAGGTTAGCCCCGTCGGGAGGTGGCGGGAGGAGGGCGGGGTCATCCCTCCCTAAAATTGAAGCTTAAATTGAAGATGTTTCCTCGATGGCGAAACGATTTGTTTCCATGTTCCGCTTCACCCAATCCACCCCCCACCTTTGTGCCGACCTTGACTGAGGGAGTGGCTGTTCATCGATTTGTTCCTCATCCCCCCATTTACCCTTTCGTGCCCAAGGAGCGTGCTCAATGCCTGCCGAATGATCCATTTTTCGTCTTACCTGCTCCTTGTTATCCCCCTCACGGTCTGATATATCGACTTGGATTTGCTTATAATATAAATTTTCGTGCGGATAAATGCAAGCTCGTGATTCGCCGTTAGTGCCTTCACGATTTTGTCGAGGACCGAAATGAATCAAGAGTGAAAACCCTGTTGAGTGCATTTGTGTTTTTCTTTGTGAGCAGATCTTTAGCCTAGTCTGCTGGTGTATTGGACTTCAAAGGCATGTTATTATTGTAATTATTCCTAAGAGCATTTTTTAAGTGCATCCAAATCGTAGTTTCCCCTTCTATGTTCACTTTAGATCATCTATTAACTTTCGCCTTAAAAATAATGCAAGAAAATATCGAAGTAAAAACTAAATATATGCATTTTAATAGTTTATTGTCCACTTCCATAATAGTTTATTCCCCATGTTTAAAGCCTTGGAATTTATCTATTTTTTCTTTCATGGCCGATATGATATATTGCAAATGTTCATAAATGGTTCGAAACGCTTGAGTCACAATTTGTTATGCGTTTTGTTTTTCTATTCTCTCGTTTTCACTCTTCACTTCACAGCTTTTGAGAATAGATTTGCTTTGAGCAACCAACATGCAGAAAGCCAAAAACGAGTCAGTTTGCTTTGATCCTGTCTATTTCAGGAATCGGTATCGAGAGAGAAATCCAATTTCACCACGATGATTACGAGGATATGTTGTCACTTACGAGGGTCAGTTAATAACTGCGTACTTGGGGGGAGGGAGTACAAAATATTTAACTAAAAATTTTTATCAAAACTAGCAAAAATACGCATAATTTCAAATATTTAGTTCGAAAATTAGTCGAAAATTCAAAGCTTCTGCAAAAGTTTGTCACATTTGGCGGGCTCTTACTAGTAGCTGCTCATACGCTCGGCGCCAAACCGCTGTCCGCTACTTTGAGAATAACTAGGTAGTCTAAACTTTCCATCCACGTTCAATGGCGACATGAGCAGAGCCAATCACTTCAACTCAACCTTTCACACGGGATTCAGACGCTTTCATCTTGTCAACCGGATGCGTAGAGTCATTCAATCCATCGATTCCCCCTCGCAATTATAGTTTACTCAAGGAGACAGTGGCCTTTTCGATATTGGAATGTCCGGAGAATGATCTGTGTAAAATATGCCCTGAACTCGTCCGCTTGTCAAAGCATCGAAAACGAAGAACGAAAGTGAAGAAGGGTATGAGGGAAGCAATGATCGGGGAGGAGGAGGAATTGCTTCCCAACTGCCCGATAGGTTTATTATTGAGGCTCCACGTAAAAAGGATAGAGGGACTTCCCGTTCACGTCGAAACGCGAAGCGTGTAATTTATCTTTCCGAGCGTTGTTCTGCGGTTTCCCCAGAAACGAGGGCTTTGCGGTTAGGTGCAATGTCCACCGATGTACGTACCGTGCATCGGTCACACTCGAATGGTAGGGCCACCGGAGGAGTTTTTACGTGCTTTCATTTTTTTAAATACGTTCAGTGTCGGAAGATGCCGACCAGATACCCATATTTTCGTGGCAGGTTGCCCAAGTTGCCTACGTTAATTGCCACGCATAGTCACGAAGCCGTTACCGTCCTCAATTTTCTCATGCTTTTCCCTCAGTTCCCAGCGAACCCAGAGGTCTAGATTTCAATTTCTTCCAAGGTCATTGACGAAGTTACTTTATATGAGATTTGATTTGGTTAAATTAAATCTTATATGGATATGATTACTGAATTATAAAAGTATGCTCTATGGCTGGCATGCTATTATTTTACCGGTCTTGCTTTGTGCGATTGGTGTGTTAGGAGTAGCAGCTTTCCGTTTTAGGCCCTCTCATGGCTGAAATTTAACCGCACCATCTGATAAAAATCCTTGGGAACAATATGCACCCGTGCGTGAAGCAAACGCGCGATCTTTAAGGAGGACTTTAGTAAGTCCTCGTTCCTGGTAAATGATACTATTCGGAAAATCTCTCAGATATTTCTTCTTTAATTAATATTTTGGGACAGTGAAAATCGATATTGATCTCTCTTTAATTGGTCAAACAAGTTATTTATAAATCAAGTGTTTCACTCATGAAAGTTTCCCCAAAAGAATGTTGTTCACAAGATCGTAAAATGATTTATCCGAAGTATTGGACTTAGCGTCACTCTTAAATTGATTCTTTTGGAAGCACCTTTAGAGTGTACATAGCTAACAACCGTATTCAAAGACTTTTTATGGCCTCATCAAATGTTTCCTAGTTGAAGAAATATTATTTATATTGCTCAATCAATATTCTGATGGGTAGGTGAAATTATCCTAGTTTCCGTGCCACCAGGTGCTGATGATAAAATTTTACGTCCCTGCTTACCTTGCTTTCTCGTCTTCTTTTAAGATATAAGTTGAAATTCATAAGGATGGATGTTAGAAGCCGCATACACCTCCTCCTTCCTCCCTTGGCTACTTGCCCAGTGCCCATTCCTCACGCAGGATGCCGCTTACCTTTTTTGCCCCTGTCACTGCTCCCGTCCATCCCGCTTCCGCTGCTGTGTAGGGACTCCCTTACCTTGCCTTCTCATTGTCTCACCTTGTTATAAAGTCTGATTCCTTATTTTATCCTACTTTGGATGCCTTCTCAATGTTCTCCGTTTGATCCATAGCTTGAGTTAATTATTTTGTTATGATGCGATTACTTTTTATGTTCAAAGTCGTCTTAAGGACTTTCCGTTAGTAGTTTCAGTAAATTATTCTACCTTCACTGAAATTCAGCTTTAAATCTTTTCCGACCTCGCGCAGTGGAATTGCAGGAGAAATAAATTGTTCTTCCTTTTCATTCTTTGAGTTCGAGTGCCGATATCTGGTTTAAATGACGTGTTTTTCTTCACCTAACGCGAATCGGTGTATGAGAATATCGCCTGACGTGAAGATATTTGTTTTTAAGAAAATAACCTCAATCAAAATTTGCATCGCTGAGTGAAATTCCTTGTGTTGCCTCTTTTACTTATTTGTAGCAGGAGTAGTTATCAGAGAGAGGCGTCTGACAGCTTGTGTAATTTGCGTTTTTTTAGGAATAGGTGGGTAATTTGTGGGTAGAACGGTGGCGGAAGGGCGAACAGTATATATCCAATCCCTCCTTCTACTTAGTTTCTCAACCTTGTTTTCTTCGCTGACGTAAAATCAAGAAACATGTCTTCAATTTATCCATGCAAACCATACACCATAAAAAGAATTCCGTGGATAAGTTTGGTTCGCATTACATTTGCTTTACGCGTAAATTCTGTGCTATTCCAGTGTTTCATGGAAATCGATTTTCATCGTACGTAATCAGGATGCCTCCCTGATACGCACACGAGAGTTCACTCTGAACCCTCGCGGCGTTGGTACGCCATAGGTCTTCAAGACGCCACGTCACCCTGAGCCTCGCTGTCTCGTCGAGGTGGTCGCGTCCGTCCCTTTCCCAGCCTCGCGTCGCTGCAGTTCCATCCCCGGCCCCGGTCATTGTCACCTGCCTTCCGCTCCGCTCTCCCTCCTGCACGCCTCGTCTTCCTTTCGCACGGCGCGGCGTGGGGAACTCCCTCGGATCGGACGACGTGCGGTTGTCGCGGGACTTGATTCCCTCGCTGCTGCCCTTCCCCTTGGAGCAGTCGCGGTCTCTCCATTGCAACCCTCCTCCAACTTCCCCTCCTTAAATCCCTCGCGTCTCGTCTCGCGCCTTCTGCATCGCGACGTGTCACTTATCGTTTATTTTCCCTATGTCGCGCGTGGAGTAAGTAGAGTCCGCACCCTTCCGGGTAAGTGGAGGTTCTGGGACCCCTATCAAAGACAAATCCGGGCATCGTCATCGAAGTGCCACTCGGTGGTGACAGCTGCAAAACAGATGTCGGCGCAACTTTGGAAACAATGCGAGCGTTCATTTTGATGGCATATATTTTCTGAGGAGGGTATCATTAAAAGAAAGAAATATTTTTCTTACCATGTCCCATCACCGTACATCATTACAAGGGATGGTTGCTCAAAGTAGGCTGGCCCGTTCCTTCTTCTGTGCCTCCTACAGTTTCCTACATAGCTCTGGTTTTGTTAAAGTGATAACGGTAGGATTTATTGGAAGATGGCATCACCTGGATCTTAGCCCAGAGCTTTCCGGTCAATAGCCAATCGCTGCACCCACTATTAAAATAAGACACCGCTCCTATCTCTTACTATCATATCGTATTTACCTTAAAATTAGTAACCCTTCATCATCCCGTTCCATTAAAATTTCTGTTGAGCAGCTGAAAAGAACTATTTAACTGATTGCCATGTTGTAGTCATTGGTAGGGACGTGATAGACGCAATACCTCCATCACTCGTTCATCCCGTATTTAGTTCAGAGGAGATGACGTCGAGCTAGGCCTTTGTATTCATTTTCAAATTGCCCCATCAAATGAGATGACGTGCCTCACTGTGAAAGCACTCGGAAAATATGAATCTTTATGAGCTTGCGTTGAATTCATACCTTGTAACGTGCCTTTAATATTCCTAACCGGCTTTGCATCCTCAATCCTAATTTGATACTGCGGTACACTTGCTATATCGTTTTGCTACAAAATAAAAACAGCTCAATGTCTTTTGATGGTCAGAATCCTCGGGAACCTCTAGCACTCCCTAAGCACGTTCTCTCGAGTAATTTCATAGAAAGCAGAGCAAAATGAGAAAGTGAAAGGCGTTTAATTGATTGGATTAATGGATAGGAATGCCGGTCATGAAACAAAGAGCTACCTTTCTGCTTCATTAGTCCGAAATTATTTCTGTTTCGAACGCGGTGCAATAATTGGAGAAACAGATGTGGAATTTTTCTAGAGCTGTTGAAAATCCTCTGAAATATATTACCTCTCTTTCATATGGAAAATTCAATTTGTGTCACTATTATTTGAGCCGATATCAACGTATCCTATGAGGTTATATCATTTTGGTCAGTGTTATATCTATGGGTTCCACCACCACCATTGTAATCAACCGAAAAGTTGGTTTTATAGGTGAGGGTTGAGTTTATGGCGTAAGTCCATCAGCGTGTTAAATTCGCACACCAGGGTAGAAGCACCACTTTCTTCTCCTCCTCCGCTTGAGGTTTCCCCCCAGAGCTCTCAAAATCACAGAGATGGCTAAAGCTAGGAGTAAGGAGGCATCGACCGAGTTTAAACCTGACACCCTCCAATATTTAAATCACTCCACCTGGGTAAACTGGGTTTTATGTATACGAGGGTTGTTCGTTAAAGAATGGCCATAATGTTTTTTAGCAACATATGTTTACTTATCCTCCACATTTTGATGGCCCCTCTTAAAGTAGTCCCCATTGGATGCAATGCTCTTGTCGCACCTTTTTTCTCCAGTCTTAGAAGCCATTTTTTGATATGTCCTTCAAATCACCTCAGTAGCCTTCACCACTTTTTTGGTGATGAAAACCTCTTTCCACGAAGGTGTTTCTTCACATAAGGGAACGGAAACAAGTCACATTGAACTAGGTCTGGACTGAACACAGTTCAAAGTGATTTTTGGGAGATATTCAGCAACAACAAATGCGAATGATATGGCCTTGTAAACTTTTCATCACATTCCTATAGTATGCACCATTTGTAGTTTTGTTAATAGGACATGCTGATACACCATTTCCTGAATATCGAAAAACTATTTGTCCATAACTTTCCCAGCAAGAGCCACCAATTTTGCCTTATTTGGTGTCAGTGATGCCGGAGATTTCCACACGTAGCATTGATGTTGGCTCTTAGCATCAACATGATGTAGCTAAGTTCAATCTTCAGGGATAACCTCCGAAAGAAATTCCCCATCTTCCTTTAACATCAACTTCAACCGAGAAAAAAAAACACCACACGAATGGCCCGTAATTTGCGTATGAGCAGTCTTTCGACCGAGCACAAACACGTCGCATGTGAATTTTTCTATTATTCTGACTATTTTTTCAGGTGGAAACAAAAATTCAATGCAGCGTATTGCTCAATACAGCGTATTACCTCCATCGTTGCGAACTGAAAATATTTCAACTTACATCGCTTGCCACTGACGAAATACTGGAGTCAAATCAATGAAACTTACAACACTTACTTACAATGCAATAACCATAAATATAACAATATAATATAGAATTAAATTTTTCACAATAAATTAGGTGAATAAAGTTCATGAATAAAGTTTATGTTCAACTCTTTATAGAACTAAACTCATATAAATAAACAATATATATATAATGTATATACAATTATACAAATTGTATAATATAATTATATATTTATATAGAATTGTATGAACCTATATTGTTTATTTATTTACATGAAGGCCGTTCAACAATGAGTTGAACATAATTTTTTATGCGCAAAATGTATTGTGTAAAAAATTAATTTTGTGTTGTGTAGTTTATACTTTAATGTATAAGTGGAACAAGATTCATTGATACCTCTATGCATTATGTATACTTATAATTGTGACGTATCTTGACGAATTATCGCAACGTTCGAGATATTCCGAGTTTTGGTCCTCAAAACAGTTAGGGTATATCTATGATATCCTGATGTGTATAAATATATGTACTAGAGCACTTGAGCCAGAGAGATACACCAAGTAATGTCTTACGAAGACTTTAATTTAGCCCTTTGTAAACCTAACGTGCCGAAGATGACCTTTATCTCTCCGTTCCCTACTGCATCTCTTTCCCTTCGCCCTAATTGTTCAGCCATCCTTAGAAACGTGTAAATGACCTCGGAATTGAGTGATTCGTCGAGCGAATCCCGCGAATAATATATGGGAAATCAATTTTGAAGCTGTGAATTAAAATTTTCAATTAATTTTTCTCTTTGTAATTTAATAACAGCCTTGCTTCGGAGCCCTCTTGACGGCTTATTCAAGGTTTTCTCCCTCTTTCTTTAAAAATATTACCTACTTTCATTTTTCATGAAAATGAAATAGTGCTGTAAAAATTGCAAAAATCTTTTCGGTTCGTGAGCATTGCTATAAGTTTGTATTGCGAAATTATTTGGAAATCCAGTGTGTTTCGAGGTCTTGAAAATGTGACGCCGACATCGATTCCTGAGATCATTCGGGTCGCGCTCCATCTTATTGACCACCTCAGCTGGGATTTATACTGCATATCCTTTCGTCTTTCCCTTTTCACTTCAGTTTTTATTTCGTTTTTCTCATTTCATTTTCTAAATTTACGACTCGATATGCAGCATCTAGTGGATCGAAGAGATTTTTTACGACCATGGCTATTACTAGGAAAATGAACGGTTCGCCAATTTTATGAGCAATAAACATAGCATTAGGCATGCCATTGTTGGTATGGTCATGGCTTTCGTTTTGGTTTTCATTCCATTCAAATATTGGGTTCGTACCGGCCCATCACTGAATGAAATTCAGCCGTTGATACAAAAAGCTTAGGAAAAGAAATTGAAACCCATTGTTTGGATCGTTTTCGATTAGAATAAGGTCTGTAACCAGAAACTATTCAAGTCTATCGACTGTGGCTGTTTAAAAGTTTCTCGGGGATATGCTAGGCCATTATATTTAGTCACGGCATACGGCGTGGAGAACGGCGGAAATTGTTTGAGAACCATTTCGTCATTTTCATCCTGCTCTGGTTTTATTGATAACATTTCCGAACAGGAAAAAGTAGGCACACTCGAAGAAATCCACGGAATCCATTGTTCCCGGCGTTCCGCATATTTCATTCTTCTCTTTCGTCTCATCGCCTCACGATCCCCGTAGCATCTCTTGCACTCACCCGAGGAATCGGAGAGTGGAGGAGGAGGGGGCGGGGAATACTCCCCTCCTCGGAGGAGATCTGGATCCCCGGTCGCCACGGGGAATGGCACGGAGGAAGAATGAGAGTGGAAGAGCGGCACGAGATTTTCGGGGCCGTCTCGGCAGCGATGGAGGAAAAAGAATAATGCCAGGGATGTGGAGCCGTTGGCTGGATGGAGATGGGCGTTCCTTCCGGAAGAGGTCGACCTCCCCGACCGAAAGGGAGATTATTCGGGATCGCTCTTTCCCGATCCGTCGTGCGGGCGGGGGAGGTTGGGGGCGGAGCGGAGGGGCAGGCGGGGGGTGGGAGGAAAGAGGAAGAAGGAAGCAGCCGGCGGAAAAAACTTTCTCCGTTGGAGTGTTTAAAGGGTCTAGAGCAGCGTATCGTAACTTGGATTTCACTGGTTTTATAGGTAATATTAATGTTGCCCAGGAAGTCCGCGTACCTATCACATTTCATGCATATCAATTCATAACGAAGGAAATTTGGCGTTCTAGAGAGGGAAAAATAGGGGATAAAAGGTAACAGGAATTCCGAGGGAACGAATTTAAACTTTTGTATAAGAACTTAGGCAATTTACTTGTGTAATAATTTTGAAGCATACCGACTAGCTTAATTAATATAATAATCGCTGGTATACTTTGAGAAGAGAGTAGAGGTATAAGGAGAGGAGGGGGTATCGAAAGATTTACAGCTGTATAAGATTTGATATGTCTTGTTCAATTCCTATTAAGAAAAAAAAGGCTAACATCACCACCATATTCCGTCTACACATTTTTCATCTAATTCAAGGGGATGGAGATAAACACAATGACATTCGATAATATCCCCATTCGGTTGTGAACTGCTTATTACCGTAAGAGTAGTGCACGTTGTGGTTGTCTCAGACATTACTGCTGATTCGAACTTACTGCCGCTGAGATGTAGTGATTTTTCAAGCTTTTAGCAATTCCATTTAGTTCCACTCAAATATTGTAAACACTCACTAATTAGATACTCTGAAGATATCTATGGCAATGAATTAATCTAAAAATGTGAATCCAGTGATATGAAATGGTTTTTAACCCCTGAATCTCGCGGGTCTGGCAAGTGCATTGGGCCTTGCTGGTACGGTGCCCAGTCTCGTGTTTATCCTTTGTAAGTTCTGCGAGAGGATGAGCAGATCCATCTACCTGTCTTACTCTTCCCTCTTGTCCAAAAGTCTTCCTTTCTCCCTATTTATTAGAGCATGGCCTGCGGCTCTTATGCGCTCATTGGAAGATATAAATGAATCCTACCCCTTTCTTAGAGGATTGTTGATAGCCTGTCCTCCCGGAAGCTGCTCATTCCCCTAACCCCGAGGAGTAAATAGAGAATATACGTCACGGGAGAAATAGGGAAAATGCACCGCAAGATGTGGTGTGTGACACAGTGAAATGCTTAAATTATACCATGCTTTCCAATTGACTTGCCTGTGTGCTTATTTGGTTACGCATGTGATGCCCAACCATTCTCAATTCTCCTCCAGATTCGATGTATGTTTCCGGAGTAGTCTTAGCTGACGCCATCGCCATCGCATTAATAATAGCAGTGTCCTTAGGAACGCACCAATGGTCTGTGAGATATTTTTAAAATAACAGCGAAGGTTTCAATTTTGGTGCTGGAATAGGGACCTTAAATACTGAAGATTAACTAACTGTCTTTCCTATTTTTTTAATCGCAGAATTAAGGGCGTATTTCATTGTGAAATTCCTGTATTTTGCGTCTGGACGAACGAATTAAGACATAAATCTCTCCCTTTCGCGTGGATCCCTATGAAATGAAAACTAGGGGGGAGTTTCACGACGGACAGGTTAAACTGAAAGGAATTGTTTTCTCCTGAGTGACCACCATCACGATCAAAAGGATGGTTCCCTTTTCTTATCTTGAATCGACTACATAGTAATTAATGCCATCGACTTAACAGATATCGGAGCATACGTGAGAGGACGTTCAAAAAGCTTCAAGTGTAGTTGTAAAACATTGAATTGACCAGAATATGCATCGTCTCTCCCTTAATGTGCCTCTGGTGAAGAACTTACAGGGTCGCCAACCTGGAGAATTCAGGTAATTTTGGGCATATTCCGGAAATATCGGGTTTGACACATTTTACAGGAGGTCGTTACCTCTGTCTCTGCGAGCTGCGAAATAGCTCTCTGAAAATCTTCCAGATGGCCCAGAAGCGTTGAGATAACAGCGATGTATTAGCTTCATTATATCTTCTGGAAAAAAATTTACTTATGATACCTGATTGAAGTGGTAATTTTAAGTATATATATATATATATAGTAGAGATGATATGAAGGAGCCATTCGGCGA
>LYUA01000461.1:83052-94464 GCA_002093875.1 Calopteryx splendens | reverse complement strand
TATATATATATATATATATATATATATATATGTATATATATATAATAATTGGTTTCTAATGAGAAGTGAAAATTTGAATAACTCATCTACGAGCTGGTGATGAAGTAGCATACTAGCGAATCATTGGCCTTGCTCATAATCGCCTTACAGTTACTATGCACTAGAATTAATTGGCCGCAGTCCAGGCGTCGACGATGTGTCAGGAGCTTAAAAAGGAAGAATTGAGAATGTATTCCGTTTCAAACCAACTCAAGTGAGGTGATGCCCCTTCGGCCCAAGCGAAGAACTCCTCCCCCCTGGAGGAAAAATACTCGGGTACTTTGCATTGACCAATTTTAATTAGTCCTTCCAGTTCCGTATGTCACGTTTGGGTTTGGTTACTTTTTTGCTACGTTTCTCAAATCGCGGAATGTCTTAGCGATTCGTTGGTATTGTTATAGCTTCCAAGGTTCAATTCGAGAAGAGTACTTTAGGGAATCACAAAATGCTCCCCACGCAACAATCTCCGAAGCTAATTCAGTGTTGGTTATATATTTACTTTGAGTTGCAATATCTACCACAATAAAAGCTTCATTGACATGACGAAGAAAATGTGAAACTAAATAATAAAAATTAACACTTGAGAAACGCTGTGAAGCCACTAACGTTCTTTTCGTGGTAAATGTAAGAAATAATATAAAAATACTCATTTGAAGCACTGATTTACTGAGCAATTGGTATTATTTTGTATTTAATATGCGAGCGTCAGTTTGTCATCATTTCGTTTATTCGTGTTGCTCTGCGTCTTGCGGTATTCCTTAAAAGTAAGTCCACGTTAATTATCTGGTACGAAATGACATTCTTTTCTAATTTTATAGCCTCTCATGAGGCATCAGAGTCATCTTGACCGATAATGTATTCATGGATTTCGAATTTTATTACGACCCACTTTCATCTCAAAAAAGCAATCATAATCAATGAAACGCAACCCCTATAGAGATTGTTTCTTCTGGGGTGTCGAATTTCACATTTTTTTGTAATTTTTGTTGCATTCTGTTAGTGAAATAAACATTATTATTATTATCTCTTCGAGCGTGAAGGTACCACGGCTCCACTCGTCTCTTAAACACCATCTAGGCGGCCATTTTTCCCCATACTCCATTAATGCATGTCGTTGCTTAGTATTCGCGGTTTATAATTCCTCGATATCCTTAAGTAATCATTGGTTACCTCTGCTTAAAGAACTCCTTTAATTATGTCTAAAAATATAGCTTTAAATAATTATTTGAGCGATAAAAATCGATGGACTCACATTACAATAATATTCCCTCGTAGCGCAACCCTCGTGGTGGCGCAACGCAAACAAGGTGCTCAATTAGTGCGCCGTGGTGGGATGGTGCAGAGGTGGGCGGGCGAGGGGTGGCAGGGGGTGCGTGGGAGGGTGGAATGGGCCGGTGCGGAAGAGTTGGTGGGTGGATGAATCAGCCTGCGAGGAAACGGTTCCCATTTACCCCCACCCTTTAAACTCCCGGACGCGTGGGTGTCGTGTGGGCTGCTTGGGGAGACCCCGTCCCAGGGGCGAGAGGGGGGAGGGGGTGATTGGTGCGAAACACGAGCAGCTGGTCGGTATCGTCGGCGAGGGGATAGCGTGCAAGCGGCTGAGGAAACGGAAGCACGTTGGGGTGCCCTCTTTTTTATGGTTGGGGGAGTGGGTGCTTCATTGCACCGAAGACATTTAAAATGCTCTCGATGGTGGCTGGCTTCTAACGGGGCGTGTTCTTACGCTCGAGTCCAGACGGGTGACCGTGCCCCGAGGGAAATTTCGTTGAGGGTGTCGGAGAGAGCAATAGGGAACGCTTCGTAGGGGCGCAAGAGTAAAATTCAGAGTACTTTTGAGTGGCACACAAAATTGCGGTGGGCACAAAATATACTGCCTACCAACAAACTACAGAACTGTCGTTTGCGTTAAATATATGGGTATGTTGCAAGGCAGCTGGTATATGGTATGTGGTTGGTAAAGGCGCATCCCATGGTATTTCACGATTTTTTTAAACTGAAATTATTTTTCAAGTTTATCGGCAGTGTATTTTCCTCAAGGGCTTAAGTGCAGACGGTATGAATTCTTTAATCTACCTAGTTCTATTGAGAACTTTATGATTTTTTATGCGTGCATACTATAATTTTATTGTTATATTTCATTAACTTCTTTTTCCTATCAATAATTTAAATATTTAGTGGGGATAATGATTTTATGTAGTATTCATTTTTTGGGTTCTATCCATTCCAATGATCAAAGCTTGTTGCATTAGCTTGTCTACCATAATTATTTTTCACAAACCTGCATTTTGAAATAAATATAGGTAAGTTTTAAATATAGGTAAGTATATTTACTTCCGGTAAATGCTTATTACCCTCAAACAGTCTACCTTTAAGAAAAATTACAAAGAGGATTTAGCTCCTCACAGACGAGATGAATGATGTACGTATTCATTAATTAAGCTCAAAGTATTTGTCACTTTTATTAAAATGTGATACTGGGAATTACCTATGCTTAAATCAGCCTTGCAACATTGAAATTGACCTGGGCTTTATTCTCAGGCAAAGATATTTACGTGATTGCATAGAAGTACAGTACGCTCAGGTACACAAGTTGCAGGTAGCTACATTCATTTCAATTCATAACTACATCAGGTACATTGTAAAAGTAAATTTAAATTGCAAAAATTGTTATTGTGAATATTTACTTCACTTGTTCCGATACAAGTTCAGCACATACCTGCGTTCAATATGCTGGAGCAGTTCAGTTCAACTAAAACAAGTATCATACAATAATAATATTAAGCAACTAAAGTTGATGATGTTTATGTATTTATGTAATAAATAAAAGTGAATATATAGAGCTTTGCCTAGATCATTAAGAAGTAATTTTAAAAAGGATTTTAAAAACACTTGCCACATTCTCACGCCTAAATACCTACTCGCCTGAAACCAGAGACCAACGGAATCGGTGAGAAAGTTATTACAATATGAAAAAAACACTCTTATATACTGTCAACGATCGGAAAGCAAGTTTTGTTTTTACTTTTACGCGAAGCGAATTATGTTAAATTCTTGTTCCGCTCTCCATGAAATAATTACGATACACTTTCTCAAAATCGAGGGCACTTTTATTTTAAGGAAGTAACTGAAAAATGTGTTGTATGACGGATGGGTGACTTAAATCTGAAAGGGATCTGGAAAGCTGTCTTTTGTCAATCACCTTGTCTCGCGGCAGTTTTTTTACACAGATAATTGCTGTTTAAAAAACTTACAAAGCGCTGATTTCTTTACTCTCAGATCACCTGCATAATTCTAACAGCCAACTTTATTTTTATATCGTGAACTCTTTACCACTCCTGCGGAACCACACTTAGAGAGACTGGAAACATTTATCAAGCGGCGTAGGTATAGTTTCGTTACTTGGACATTCGTTGAATGCATTTATTTCTTGTGTCCTAACTTTGGTCAATGTTAAAAAATGAGCTGTACATTTATTTCTCGTAAAATTTCAGAAACCATTAGTTTGATATTCACATTTTCGGGCATGATTTACATTTCGAACCAAACAACTTATTTGTTAAGTTAGAAAATAAATGGAGTCATACAGCGAAAAAGCATGCAAAAGGGTGATGCCAGCAGTGTTTGCGCAACATGCCTCGTTGAAGTGACTGCGTGACAAGACTAGAAATTTCTGCATCGTACTAATAAACAAACGGGGTGTCATTACGTAAATGTCATTCTTATATGCAGAGTTTATACCAATGCCCAACTGAGCGTTGTTAATAAAGCTATTTCACACAGAACACCAAAAAATTGTCTCTCTATCCTTAGTGAATGCTGCGGAAAATAGGGGTTTAGTCTCATTGTCAACATTAGAAAATGCAATCTATTATGTTTCTTAAAAATGAGTCAGTATTATTCAGTCAGGCAAACAGATCATAGGAACATAAACACAATGCTTAACCTAAATTGTCATGCAATAAGAAGGATCTGATCGGTGGAGTTTCTCGGGAAATGACTCCCTGCACCAACGATTTGGGTTCGATTCCAGGGTTGAGAATGCATTTCTATGATGTTCCGGTTTTTTCCAACTTGGTGTCGCGTGGAGAGTATAAAGGTATTGCACCCTCAGAGTAAGAATCTTACTCTGAGATTGCACCGCGTACGGCGTTACACTGTGACAACCTTGAGGCCTAAAAGGGGGCTAATACCGATAAACTTTTCTCCACCTGTCCGCACTCCCTAACCCCTAACTAGTCCGTTTCAGTCAAATCATCCTAAAAATATCTCAAAATACATATTGCTACCTCAGGCACCGCTGATGTTCCCATTTTTTGGAGCGGAAGCCTATGCGATGCGATAATAATACGATGGAATTGGGAGCAAAAAAGTTCCTTGCCGAGAGAATCGATTCCCGACTTCACATGGAAGAAAGACTGCTTTAATGGATCTTCAAGAAGCCCCTGCAGAGCATTACCCCGTGCATTCCTTAGGGAAGGTAGGCTCGAAGAGGAGTTATGGCTGGTTTGAAAGGCTCTCTTCTTGGGTATATGAGCACAGAACCGGAAGTGCCTTTCACGGAGGGGGAGTCTTCCGGAGTGACGCTCTTCCCCCCCCCTCTACGCGAGAGAATAAAGCGGATAGGCAAGAGCCTTTTTAAAAGCTTTTTTTTTGTCTGCCCCCTCCATCCCTCCTTCCCTCCCACCTCACCCCTCCACCCTCCCTAGAGAAGGCTGCTCATTCTCCCTCACCAGCCACCGTGCACGGAAAAAAAATGAACCGCGCAATACCTTGGGACAATGGGGGCCTCTTTCTTCAAAGCTTTTTGAGCGCCCTCGAGACAACAATGTATATGTTACCTCTCTCCGCACTCGTATATTTCCATTGCTCCCCTGAAAATTCCCTGGTGAGATCGCAGCTGATAGCGTTGTTTTTAAACCGAGGGAAATTTGGTTTTCTCGCAGGACACAGCGTGTTTCTCGTGGGTTTCAGCGCTAAGTGAACTTCGCGCTCGCTTGCTTCCGTTGATACACAATCGGGGTGGTGAACTGTAGGAATCACCGAAATGCACGATACTCGTGTGATTTTAAACAAAAGGTGTCTTGTTTTGCAGGGGTTTCATGTTTTTCGTCCGTGTTGCGATATCACCTTACGTTGGCTGATTAAGTTATCATCCTACCCCCCGAAATTGTCTCCATGAGAATAGTGACTCAAGTTGATTATCATTGACAATTTCAAGCAGAGTGCAAATTATTCACAAATTATTTGCAAAAATATTCCTTTGTGCAAAGAAAAACTCCAACAAAAAGTGAAATGGCATTTCAGCCAACATTAAATATACCAATAAAGCTTTTTGACAGGAGATATTTATACAGGAGATATAAATTCTTCAGATATTGTGTAGTTGGCAACGGAAGGTCAGCATTGTTAGCCCTTCTCCCGTAAATATTTTATGCTTAAGCCACTGTTGCCTGATATTTTTTTTGGTTAATCGTTTACGATGCACTCGTTTATCTGCAAAAATATTTGGGTAACTTGAAAAGAGCCTCTAGCCGACAGTTCACTTGCATTTCTTCCTGCTTCACTCATTAAAAAATATTTTAATTAGCGAAAGCGTGCTCACCATGCACGGAAAGGTACAATTTCTGTAGTTTTAATATGCTGCTATATACTGAATTTCTAAGGGGTCAGATTTAATAAAAAAAAATTACTGTCGTGAATAAAATATGTTAAGATTTTATTTTGCACGATTGTCAAATATACAGAAATACCAATAAAAATGGATGATCTGTAGAAAAGTAATTCCAATAGAGCTCATCGCATAAAAGTAATTTCAAGGAAAGTTTTCTTCAGATAACCGGGTCGTGTTGGGCATGAGTCTGCCCTGCTTCGTTTATTTTTGTAAAAACAAGTTAGTTTCCGGAAATTGAATTGTATTTTCTGTAATCGCAATTGTGAATAAAATGGGATCTCGGTCGTAACTTATTCATTTTGAACTGAATCGGCGTTGCCAAGAATCCCTTTGAATGGAGATCAGTCAATTTTCACTGGATGAGGAATATTATTTTATTATTTCCTACCACTTACGTCTGTAATACGTTCGATAGGAGCTCGATTGGAAAACTAAATTTTTCAAAGGAAAACGAAAGATAATATATTTGAATGCCAATTTGAATTGATTTACAATCGTAAGAGAATGGTTACCTAGAAGAGTTAAATATGATGTATGATTGTTAAAGTGAACGGAATTCTAATAGTTAAAAATCTCAGCGATCAACATTAAAATAAATTCTTTACTTGCAATGAACGTTACAGGGAATTCATTTTTAATTGAGTTTGTTTTTTGTAACACTCCGTCGAAAAGAAACAGTTGAGCGAATTCATCGCTTCCGCCACAACTGTATGTATTGGTACGGCCTTCGATTCGAAACCTCATTTAAGCTGTTATCATTCGACTGGAAAAATTGAAATTTCTTTCGGAAAGGTGATTTATTTTTCCTTTGGGCTCTTCTATACTTCGAAAATTTTATGTTTGGCCGTCAAGTCCTTCATCCGAGACGCACCTCAATCAACTGAGAAACATTTTGTCGTAAATAAGTGCCTACAATTGACGCGGTTGAAAATTCCGACGGATTGGAGAACCCAGAGATATTTTTTTCCAGAAGGAGCAGGATCGCATTTAAATATGTCAGGTCCTAAGTCAGGTGTGACGGTACTTTTTGATAAAGAGACTATTTTAGTGCATACATCTTTACAGATGGCAAACGTAAGCGGAAAGTAGGCTGGGACGGACTGTACAAATATTTTCGTCGGATATTATTTGGTTACATCTTTACTGACCAGAGTAAAATGCTCGACGAGCATTACATATCTGGTCCTTTGGAATATTTTAATAAAAATACGAAATTTTTGGTTTTCCCTCTCAGTTTACATTTATAATCTTTTGGCGCCTTCTTTGTCATAAACCCGAACCTCTATTAGTGTTTTGGTGCATAGTTTATTGCGAACTAGAAATTTTGATCCTTGGTAAATCATGCCGTAAACTGTAGCTTGAGTAGCTTATGAGTAAATCCGGCATTGGAGGCTTAATCTTCAAGTCACCCATCGGCCTTCGGCTAGTCTGGCTTCGTATTTCTTTTCTGGTTTTCCCTCTTCGACATTTTTTTCTGAGGGATGTGACGCAATCTTCTATCTCTGCGATCCGCCTCACATCTCTCCACAAGAACCCTTATATTTTCCCATCCCCTTAGCTGTTGCGACCACCTGCAAGGAAGTTTTCACCCATGAGAAGCGTGCTTGTTCAAGAAAAGGCGTGACTCAATGAGTTCAGTTCTCGCTGGCAGACACTGCATTGGTCTTACTGGCATAAAATTTGGTTCTTCATCAAAAGCCGCTTTTAATCATACACTTGGAAAGTCCATTGTATTTACTATTTGTTCATGTATGAGGAGTACAGGAAACAAATATTAGGCGTATATGAAAATTGTAATGTCCTTTGTGTCCTTCTATAAATACCCTTCAGACCGAAATCATGGTTGTGTCTTGTCACTAAAATGCCTGTTATACGGGGAATATTTCTCATTTATATCCGTAAATGTCTATAAATGTTTTATATGTTAAAGATGGATATTCTGTAGATTTGATCAGTTTTTAAGCAAGAGAGTAATTGTCTCGTTTATGATATACTACTTAGTCCTACATAGTCCTCGCAATCGCTCTAAATTTGTAACTGAGCCTTGCATGTGAAAATTCAAAACAAGAACGTTTCATTTTACCCTGCACCCTGCGCTCTTACTTAAATGTCAAGGGCTGGAGTGAAATTTGTCCATTTCGATTGGTAGAGATGACTCCCGAGCAATTCTATTTGAGGAAGTCGAAAGTAAGGATTTGATCCTTTCTTTCTTCATAAATACGTCATTTACCTTAAGGAGAGCATTGCATCTTGTTTCCACAGAACTTATTCTACTGTCTCTTGAGGTAGCAGAGAAATGTTTCGAAAGTGGAAGTTGTTTCATTCAGCTGGACTTTCCGCACTCGAGGTCGTGATTCCTCATGTCTAGAATATCTTTCCCTACCTGCAGAAAGATTTCCGTCTTACAGTTATATCTCATTGCCTTAATGATCAATGTGATATGATAGGAGGAAAATAATACCTGTATAAAATAATACTTATCTCTATTCCTGAAAGAGGTCCAAAGCCTGTGAACACTTGTGCCACTGGGAATGTGTGATCGGGGGAGGGGATCCCACCACAGTAATCAACCCGTAAAATTGTTTGGTAGGTGAGGGTAGACCTCACCCAATACTAAGCCCAACTGTAAAATTCAAACGTCAGGGTAAGGGGGCCATTTACTTTCCCTGTGCCGCCTGCGGTTTCCCAGGATGACCCGGCACCCGAAAAATTACACAGCTTGGGTGAAGCTTATGGTGTCCAGAGGCATCACTCGGAATCGAACCAGAGCCCTCCATTTTATAGCATAGCTCTTCCCACTGGACAACCACGCTCCCGGGGAAGAGGGAATATGGATGAAAACAAATTCTGCGATTGGCGTTTGCCAACTTAAAAAAAGGCGCTCTTAAGTTTAAGTTGAACGTGTGCGACGGACTTCATCTTGTGAGGCAAACTGCAACAAAAAATCAAAAGTAAAAAATTTTGCCACACCCAGGATCGAATTCCTGCCCTTTTAGTAGGAGGCCTTTTTCGTTTCACTGATCTGATTCTCATAATATTTCCAATTATAATGCAGCACTCTAAAAGGCTTCCATCCATTACCTACTTTTTCGTAATGGATCTTTCTTGCTTAAGTTACTTACGTAAGTTATGGTGACTTGGAGAATATTGAATCAATCTTTATCAATTGAAAGTTTCTTTTTCTTATTATTAAGTTAATTTTTTTCATTTACAATATCTTTTTGTGCTTTTCGTGGAGGATTTAATTAAAATGTTCACATTCTTTTTTTGAAGTTTCATATTTGTGAACTTGGTTAAAATAATGAATTAACAAGCCAATCTTGCCACTCGTGGAATTAAATGAATTGTCATGTTGTTATATTAGCATAAATGATACCAATCACCTCCATTATTATAATTTCCTATATTCGGAGTGGATATTTACCGCTAAAAAAACGGATCCGTTATGCAAGGATCTTGGGTGAAAGTACGGTATAGTTTCTTAAGCGGCCGTGGACATGCGTGTGAATTCCTTTTAAAATGCGAAGCGTAACACCTCCGTTATTTGGGACCCCTTTAAATTCAATAATTACTATGAAAAACAAAAGGAATTTGAATTTAAATTCAAAGCGAAAGGGTGTATTCCCACCGTTGGGGAGAAATTTCATTGCGCTTACAAAGGCAACCGCCTTTTTCTCTCTATTTCTTAAGTCTGAAGTTTCGTATCCCCTTGTGGAATTTTGCGCAGGATCATTGTAACAAAAGAATGGAATTATTTCACAGTGGGTAACTGTCGCAATGAAAGTGAGCAAAGCATATACAACCAGAAGCCTTGAATAAAAATAAGTGTGTGATCACTTCTTCGTTTTAGAAACTCGTTCTGAATTCATTGACTCTTTCTGTTTTCATTTTGTTTAATACTTAATTATTTCAAATGTGTGTTTGTATGTACCACGCCCGATCTTGAAATATCTAAGGCCCATTTTCCATACGGGTGGACTACAGGTAGTTTATTATTGAGATAATTTTTTTTAATGCTTGTTATTCTTTATTCTTATCTATAAAAATCTTTGTTGAATCGTTATGGCAAGAAGGTTAGTGTCATGACAGCCTGTTCATAAGTTACTTAACCAAAAAATTAAATCTTATCTATAAATATCTTTGTGTAATCAGGAAGGCATGAAGGTTAGTGTGTCGTTACAGCCTGTTCATAGGTTCCTTAACCAAAAAAATAAATATTTAAATTTGAGTATTAAATATCTGATGTATTGCAAGAATTTGGATGTCGCTAATAATTTTTTTTTGGTAATTTCAAACATCGAATGTAAGGCGTATTCGGTAATGTGATTATATTTTTTTTCTTTCGAACGATGTGTCTCAAAAATTTGTATAATTACACTAAATTAAATCAACAATTCGACGGGATCTATGCACCGTATTTTTATTGCAATCTTTCACATCGTTGCACCGTTTCCATAACGGTAAATGTTAGTCACCCAGTTAGAAACCTCGATCGTGTTTACTCTGCCGCTGTAATTCGCGGCGAATTAATTGGATGGGGAGATTTTCACGTGGTAACGGTTCGCGTGGGAAATGCATGGGTATTTTCTCCTCCCACTGTTATCTATCCCTGGACACCCCTCCTTTTTTCCTCGGCTGCTCTCCTTCGTTCACTTGGCAGTCTTCTCGCTCCTTCGGTGGCGCCGGTATTCATTGCCCATTGTTTTCGCGAGATACTTCCTGTTTTGATTTCCCTCGCCGGCCGACTTTGTTCCAGCGCATACTTCTGACCGTGGCCAGTGGGGCGGGGAGGTTGAGCATTTTTCGGGTGTCCATCGTGTGTGGAAATATGCTAAAATGGTGCACGAGGCATGATCGTGGGTTGAGAAAATCCCACACGGCAGGTTGTCTGCTCGTATCGCCGCCGCTCACGGAGGAGATGGTCCCTGCTGGAGTTGAAACACGCTTTCCGTATTCCTTTGCTTTTTCAGAACTTTCGCTTTCATTGAGTCAAGAAGTCCTCTTCCATGTCTTTTTTTCCCATGTCATAATTTCCAAAGGGGCGGATTCGCTTTCATAATAATTTTCTCATCTCTCAGCCACTGAGATTTAAGAAAATTATGTTTTTCACACCCCCTACCTCCTTCCCTTCTCATCCGTCGCGGGAAAGAAAGAATGTGAATTCTTTCATCTCGTAAGTAATAGTCTCTCACGGTATTTCAATTCACATCTTCGGGCTTCTGTCGACCCCTGGTGACTTCAACGCGCGGCTTTATTTTTAAAATTATTTTTATAGTCTACCGTTTTTTTCTCCTATTTTGTTGGGTTTCGTCATAATCACCAGAAAAATTGCTGCTTACCCAAATTTTATTTATTAATTTACGTTTCACAGAAGCTTCCAGACTATCCCCCCTATTCTAACTAACTCCTGATCTATTGTTCTTTGTCATGACGCTCCGGGTGGTGTTTAGTCAACTTCGGAGAGTTTCATAATGAACCAAAATAACGCAGGCACGATGTTTCTGCTCCCTCTCGTTTTGCGAGAATTCATTTCCTAATGTCCTATGACCTGGAAAATTTTATGGATAACTTCAGCATGAAACTTGAAAGGGTTAAAAATGATATATACGAGCTCGTATGTATAAAATTTATTTTTTATATAATTTATATTTTATAATTATATATATATATATATATATATATATATATATATATATATATAT
>LYUA01000461.1:61643-75638 GCA_002093875.1 Calopteryx splendens | reverse complement strand
ACCTGACTCAGTCAGTGCTAAAATTAAAAATTTGAAATTTTGATCAGCGTTATTCTTTCAGAGGGATGCCATTTTTTCAACAAGTATTTTAATTACCCAACAAATTATTTGAAATGTATTTCTTGCTATTACCTCAGTAAAATCACTAGAATGTAATTGGTGCCAAAGATATTTCATAATTTCCTCGAAAATTCTCTGAACTATCACATTAGTGATGGTACAGTACATTTGACTACCAGATCCACCGGCCATTTCACAACATCATCGGATAATCCTAATATGAAAATATTAGGATCAACGATATTTTTGTTAAATAGAGATGCAACCATTAGATTAACCCTGCCGGACTTTCATATTAATTATTTTGGCGAATTTCTTAACGGACTCACTATCTCTTAGATATGGTAGCTTAGACACATTGGTTTACGTTCAACTATGGGCAGCGTGGTATTCCAGTGGGTGGAGCGTTCGGTTGCAGACTGAAGAGTCCCGGGCTCAAATCTGGGTAATTTCTGTGGGCATTTTCAGCTCAACCCAATTTCTGTGGTACCAATTATTCTTGGAAAACTGCATGCGGTACAGGGAAAGGAACTACCAACAGACCTGCGGTTTAATTACGATGTTTGGTTGATAGAAAGTCCTAAAATCGCTTTTCTGGCCTTGCTGCTTTTTCTTCCCTATACTTACAATGTATTTTTTTCCAGCGGTATTAGACTGCTGATTTCAGAGATGTTGATATCTAATAAGGTTCACAGTTCCAGTATTGATTAGGTGGAAAGGTTTCATGATGAAGAATGGAAAATATTACACTATTCCGCTGTACTCGTGTACAGTGGAATGCTTCAAATTTTCAATTTTATAGTAAGGAAGCAACGAGAAAATAAAAAGTTGTTCTCTGACAATGAACTCTTGATATAATGTTTGATATACGTCATAGATTGACTCGTGCTGCTGGTAGAGTCATAGTTGTATTCATTCCAGTAACACCCCGAAACCTTCGGTGCTAGGGAAAAGATAAGGTGTCGCTTGAATGAGGAGAACATTATGTAGGCTTCGGCGTCTTGGAGTGAGTCCGCGTCGTTTACGCAACCTTTTACTAAAGCCATGCAAATCAGCCCCACGCGCTCTATGTCTCTGGCCATGAGGTTGCTGGGGACACCTGTGGTGGCCTGATGCACGCATCAGCCTGCCACTCTCCTCACACCGAGCTCCCGAGATTGAGTTTTCTCACCCCAAGTAGTGAAGTTAACGCTTGGATTCTAACGGATGCTTTTTTTCTTCAATCACCATCCTCATGGCTTACTGGCTACTGCGGAGATTTTTTGCGTGAGACTCAGTACGCGGTAAAGAGAGGAAGTCATTCCCTGAAGAGGGGTGGTGATTGCGTAAGTTCTTCTTTAGCTTGCTCACTCGCTTGGAGCGGAACCGAGGTTGAAGAGCAAGGGGGTAAGGGGGAGTAGGGTGGTCGATCAAAGCGTGAGTTTTTATTCTTCGACTCCATTGCAGGGTGGTGTGCATGCAGACGGATTTCCATTTCATAGGTTTTCCTAGCATGATGTTATTTCTAAATGCTATTAGCTTAATTTACAATTAACATAGCGTTACGTCTGAAATAACGTTGCATTATAATAGGTATATTTTTTCGTGCCCTCAAAAATTGGCGATTCCCTGAAAGCAAATGATCATTTTGAAATGATTGTCAGCCCTTTTGAGTAATTCATGCAAATGCTTTTTGAAAATATTCGATTTGTAGTCTGTATATGTCTCACCGACTACTATGGTTGACTTTATTATTAATGATAATCTACCAGTTGGGCTTCTAATGGATAAACGACCTCATCCCTACAAAAACCCTTTCTTCATTTTCGCATATTTTCTCCCTCCCTTCATTCCATCTAACATGTCTAATCCTTTCCTCCATCTACCTCACCCAACTTTCTCCCCTCTATCACATGAAGTTAGAAAATTGTGTCTGATAGATTTTATGAAGCGTAAATTTGGCCAGGCGTAAAATCCCTGTCATGTTTTTTCTCAGTCAGTTTATATGCAATTAAATAGTTGCTCGGTACTCTAAAGATTTTCATAATCATTTTTTTATCACTTTAACTCTCACGTCTTAATTTATCTGCATTTCGCTGGGGTGTTCAGAGCCAAATTTCATTGCTGGATTATACTTTCGAAAGATTATTGATGTATTATCTTAAGATAGTGTGTAAGGTAACAATATTATTATGGTTAATGCATAATGTTCAAAAAAATTTGTTAACGGCACCTGTGAATCACACAGAGGGCCACGTTTGAGGGCGGTTCAATGTCCATTGCACCAATCCTTTTATTTATTCCCCTTGAAAGCACACCCTTAAAGTTTTTTTTACTTGCGAAGCCATAAAAGTGCTTCCGTGCCGATGCCTTGATTTTGACGATTGGAGGTGAGGTGATGCAGAGGTGAAGTGAGATGGCGTCATAGTCCGAGTGAAGGACAGGTATTCAAATAGGTATATATTTTCAGCAGTCGTGTTTTGCTTACTTCACACATTTTCATAATGTACCTAGTATGTAGCAGTGACCAGGTTTTTGCTAGGCTTGACGGGTGGCATCACATTACACCCTTTATCTAACGAAGAGAGTAGGGCAAAATCCATTTACCAGCAGAATTCGAGGCTGTTGCCCTACCTTATCCATCACTAAATCGGATTCCTTGGGATACCGAGTACCTACAATGCATTTTAGGGATCCAAATGCCCTTTCTGCATTATAAATAGCCTTAAAATGGATGAAGATATGCTTCTCTTTATTGAAGCATATATCATCTGAATTATTTTGGTTTACGTAAACTACCGTTTTAAGAACCACTTTATATTGGAAGTGCATCACGAGCTCAAAAATTATTAAGTGCGCCTAACGAAGGTTTCTTTTTAAAAAGCATTCATCCTTCAAAGGTAACTGTTTACGTTTGCTACCTAAGTATATTGACTTATATCTCTGATGTGTATCGTGAGAAGTATAATCATCCTTAATTTATACCTTGAATTAATTATGCCAGAAGTAGCGTAGAAAAGGCTATCCTGTAGTATTAATTAATGAACATTTCTTTATTCATATTTCTTCTTTGTGTTCACTACTTTGATGGATTTATTTGTGGCATTATATAAATGAGCGTTACAAAGTTAAGATTTAGGTATGAATAAATTCATTGATACCCATTAAAGACAGACTATAATTAGTCTGAAAACCAATAAGTCGCTGTGTGAGTGAAACCACTGTTTTTTGCAATTTAAAGTAATTCTACGACGATAATGATCCAGAAATCGAAAGCTAGCTAGCGATTAATTACTAAAAGAAATCATGCGTTAAGCTGCCCAATTATGATTGCAGTTCAGTATTTTTTTTCTAATTCTTCTAACTTTAAAAGGTATGGGGATGCAATGGAGTTGTGCAAGACCCAATTTAGTGACTGGTCTGCGATTCTGTCGTTCCAACCTCTCATCGTTTGCGTTTTTCGGTATTTGGTAGGTATTGGTATTTACTTTCATTATCCCCGTTCCGTCAGCGGCGGCTCAGCGTGGCGATACCGCTACTTTGCCGATTGACTGTCGGTCGGCTGACATTTTGCGAGCGGGCGAGTTCGTGATCCGTTCGGCGTCTCTAACCCATCTCTCTCTTTCTCTCCCTCTCTCTCTCTAGGGCGGTTACAAGCTCCAGCTGCTGGACAGCCTTCAGCGTCCGGTCCTCGACCTCACTCCGGTCACCGCAGACTCCGAGTTCGTCAAGGATGACGTCACGTAAGTACCCTTGCAACACACACTCTCGCTTTCCTTTTTTTTGTATCTCGCGGCGTTTTATTTGTTTCTCCTCCTCGGCCTGTCCTCCCCCCATTAAAATCCTCCCCGCCCCTTCCTCTCCTTCGAACCAATCCGTAAGACCTAACTCGTTAAAATAGTCGTTTTCCGCTCTCATGATCGGACGCGACGTCCGGCGATCCGGTGGCCCGAGAAGAACTCAAGTAGTTGTGAAAATGCATCTCGAATCTTGAAAAAATTCCTCACGTTAAAGTTTCTGTCTCTATTATTAACCATGGCTTGTTAACTGAGCGACCATCTTCACCATGCTGTTGACACAAACAACATATTGTTACTGTCAACAAATATTAATTTGGCAAAGAAGTAAGTCATCGTAAAAAGTGAATTAATTAATGCTGCCCGCCTCCTGGAAATCGCCCAACAAATTAAAGAAAGACCAGCAACTCAGTGAGTTTATTTACATTTTATTCTTCTTCCTTGTGAATATATAGGTATATAAAAAAAATTTTTATGCATGGAAAAAAATTATATTTACTCTCGCTGAAAAATAGTGTCTCCCATTATGTTAAATATTCCCGTTCCAAATATAGGAGTTCTTCATTCCATTTCCGAAGTTAATGTCAGGTCTGAAATAGAGAAACCTGAAGTCATGCAGGTATTTCGGTGCCTTTAGAAATTAAAGACATGATTGAGCAATGTGAGTAGCTATTGGCCGCGGGGTATTGAAATGTGCTTTCTCATTTGGAAGTGAATTTTCTGACCGCGAATTTTAACTGTTTGCTAGACTCGTTGTAGTCTCTATTTTTGTCTGTGGTATTTTAATGCAGCATATTTTTACACACTAAGATTACAAATTAAAATTTTCCATTATTTTCAGCTATTTAATGAGATATTCCGCTTTTTTCTTACTGCTGGTGGAAGCATACCTACCTCTTTCGTTCAGACATAGGCTAATCTTAGTCATAATGAGTTTTTCAATGAAAATCTCAAATACTTGTATTAGAAAGGGATTGGACCGAAAAAGTGGAAGAATTAACACGACAATCACTTGCGATAGCGCGTACTTTTACAAATCACATCGACCGCCCGCCATACACGTCAGTGGCGGCTTGGAGGGTGAAATAGAGACACATAAAGATAGATGTAGAGAATGGATGGATCTGCCTGAAAAGGAATTTCACTATCAATTTTTATGCTATTTACGTCCTGCAATGCACTATTATATTATAATTATGCCATGCATTCTATCAGCCGCATTGCAAAAAATTATTTGTATTTTAATAGTCTTAAGAGCAGATTGTAAAAAATTTCTTTCAAATTCATGGTAGGCGTTGAAGGATAAATGTATTAATTATTATATCTTCAAATTGTACCTATCATATGAAAACAACTGTGCCTCGATTGTACGCCTACAATTCAAAGTATTTGCTCTGGCCTCAACTGCTCTGTGTTCATGCCGATTTCTCTTTCAGGAAAATAAATATGATTAAAAAACATTTTATGAACAACTTCATATCACTGCTATTATTATCATTGCTGCTTCCAAAATCAAATTAACATTATCAGATGAGGCTGCGCCGTACATTACTTCAATTATCTTCATTGTAACATTTTGTGCCTAATTAAGATACTGTGAAGAAAATTACTTTTATAATATTTATTTATGTAAGCAGAAAATTAATTGTAATTTGAATGACGTAAATTATATAAAAATTCAATAGTTTTTTGCCGTAAATTGCCAAAAAATCGTCTCGCTACGTTCAGACTATTAATATGGTTAATGCTCTCTTCATTTCAAATTCGCAAATCAAAATTTTGATCTCGTTTCAAGTTAGCCTCAATTCTCGTTGAAAGAATATCAATCCCCCCTCTAATTTCACATTTTTAAACACCCTGTTTTGTACTTTTAAGCATATATCAATGAGGAATTCACATTTTTCCCGTAACGCTACCAAATGCATTTTATCTTCGCGAATGAATATAATGAGAACACATCACTTTTGTAAAAAATTGGTCTAGTTTGACGACCGTATATTAACCAGTCATTTTTATGTATTTTCATATTCATTTGTGAGAAACTGTAATAAAAACGCTATTAACCATGCTTCAGATTGGCAATTAGGGTTATCATTATTATTATTGGCAAAATAGGGTTGGCTTTAAATGGTTGAACTAATAAATTATTGGTTTTTAGATCAATATTTACCATTCAATCGCTTAAAAATTAAGTTATTAAAGCAATTAATTTTCATCAGTTTGTAAAACTAATTGAATTTAAAAGGAAAAGGATTCCGACAAGCATGCCAATATAGTGCACCATGCATGCAATTTTGTTTGAAGTTGGAATTCGTCTAATAATACACATTACACGCCTTACGACCGACCGCCTGCAGCAAAAACAAGTCCCGATTGAAATAGTTGTATCATTGAACTTACTTTCTGTACAGTAATCGTACTAGCGTACTTGTAAATAGCATGACGTCCAATTCGCGTGCTACATAATACGAGTTATGAGCGCAGCTCTCCCCTCCCAGAACAGGCACCTTTTACTTATAAAATGCGACGGAAACCAACGTTGGTATTTTAGAGTCAAAAAATGTGGTTTAAAAATGTCAAAATATCATTCTCCGTTCTCGGGAATGTCTGGAGTATGTGTAAATTCACAAAATGAAAGTGACAGTTGAAGTTTTTTACGGCATAAATACTATACTCTATAATGTTTGCATAGCCACAAAGGTCATTTGTTACAGCGATTACTGTATTTAGGTATTGTGTAAAATATTAAACATTTAATGCTCAAAGGTCAATGGTATTAAAAGACAGTGCGATAGGAATATTTTCCCCACATACCGCTATTTTTTCCGATATGAGCCATTTCCCCTTCAAAGCGCACTTAGAAATCATACTCCTCTAGCTCATTTCAGCTCTTCGACCTGTAAGACGTAGTTCTACGCTCCAACCTGACAGATCAATCAGAATTGAGCTTACCCCATTTTTTTACTAGCAGAGGAAGATTTTGCCAAGCGTGTATCTTCTAACTAAATTAAAAAATATAAACTAGGCTGATCTCCCTGACAGTGGTTTTCCCTGTAATTATTTTACTGATCTAGCGTAAGATCAATAAATAAATTCTTTCACGCATAATATTAGTAGGTAGCTGGATTTAGTCCCAAAGCTATAGTAAATTTCAATGCTGTAGCTTTTACGAATTTCACTGACTTTGCTCGGAGTACCCACCATCATTTTATCGATGGCATTGATATTTCAGATGCCAATTAAATTAGAATACGGAGCTTGTAAGGGGAATGGTATTTATAAATGGATTAAAGTCAAGTAACGAAAAAAACCTTCGTCCCATTATTATGATTTTCCAATCTTTATACATATCTAACAGCAATATCCCCTTTGGCTGAGATCTTTCCCGCTTCATTTTTCAAGTGAATTTGTTTTTTACGGCCTGATGCAGGTCTTCTGTGCCATTTGGATACTCGTCGGAAATTTACCGCTTTTACTTAGGAAATGGTATGCCCCTCGGCACTTTCATACACCCTTGGCTCTCGTTGTCAGGGCTCAATAAAAGCTCCTTTCCGCTCATTCATGTACTCTCCCCTCACTTCTGGAGCACCCTGCCTGCCTCTGGGCAACTAACAATCCGATTTTATGGTCCCGTAATAAATCCGAACAGATGTCTTTGACTTTACGTACGTCCATGACGCAAAGCGTGGAAGGAAGTCGTGAGGGTGTTCTAATTTTTAAGGATCTTCTCGCGTGGAACGATCTCTCTTACGTGTTTCGAGCCCCTCATTCTCATTACCAATGTTACGATTATGAGAAGAGCGGTGCCCTAAATGGTGCGAACACGCGAAAGACATAAATATTCTGAAGTTCAATCCGCGGGGCTCAGTAAATCAACGGTGAGCATATGCCATTCTAAGCTAGCGAGTTTGACTTGTTATTCGTGTTAAACCTTCGTATTGAGCGTCTCCAGGGTGGATATACTTATAGGCATACGGTATTTCCTTTCAGTTGAGCGTATTACACCGCTGTGCCTTCCCAAGTAGAAATAAGAGGCCAGGGACAAGACAGTCCCGTGAATGCCTTCCTTGTGCTTCTTGTGATTCCTCTGTGAATGTGATATTTCATAAATATTGCAATTTCGGAGATTAACAGTTTCTCCGACCTGACCTTGTTGTTTCATATGGAACTTTTTTACTCAATTTTTCGTGGGAAATTGCATTCATTTCGCACCTAAGGGCCATAGGCTCGAGGAGCAGAATTGTTCAGAGAGAACTGTGACAACACTGGACGCCCGATAACATATAGGTCGATATTATACATACAACGATAATTCGATAACATATAGGTCGAAAATTTCTACCACCTCAAGAATTCAATCAGCCACGAAAACACTAGATTGTTGCGATAAGTGTTCGTAAGTTTTCCAACCATTAATAAAATGCTCATCGTGTCGCCATTTTTTGGATTCCATTCCACTTTTTCAAAGAGGAACGTGGAATTGCTTGGAATTTCACTTTCAGCCGGACATTTTTGTTCATCACTTTTTTAATTTCAGGGGCGGGCAAAAGTACCCTACACAATTTTTGGCAAATTAAATTCTGAAAGAATGGCAGAACAAATGTGTTGGAATAGGAATAAATATAGACGGAGACATACTTCATACATCATAAATAACTTTTTGCAGATGATCAGGTTTTAATTGCTAGAGATGAATATGACGCGGAGTATATGATGAGGAAACTGGTAGAAGTATATAATAAAGCTGGACTGAAAGTAAATTTTACCAAAAAAAAGTATATGGTAATCAAGAATGAAACAAATGTGGAAATGGAGAGCCCATCAAGGTCTGTAACGAGTACAAATCCTTGGAAAGACAAATAGGGTTGGGGAAGATGATGCGAGATACGGCCAAAAGAGGTATAAACTCGTAAAAATAATAATTAAATTTCCTTTCCAATATCAATTGTAGTTTGGTAGTAATAATAGAAATGAAAAAGAATCCGGTAGAATATGATTCCGATAAATTTATATTTTCCCTCCACTATGCTTACCCTACGTTGTACTAGCTCTCTTCTACTATACTCTAGTGTCCGTTTTTAAATGCTCAAATTTGGACTAAAAATTTTTAATCTTTTAACAGCAAATACTGACTAATCTGAGGTTTTGAAAATCACCAAAAGGGTAGACTAGTCTAACCCAATCTAAGTAAAATACCCCACAATGTGCTCGGTTCAATTTTTGAGCTGCCTTTTATCCGTTACAAAGGAGGAGAGACCATATGTAAAACGTATAAAAAATACTTAAAATCTAAATTCCTCTAAGTGTTTACTATTTCTTTTCTACCAGCCAGTCTATTGCCTAAGAAGTTATTTTGTTAAAGAAATTTTATTGGTGCTATTGGAAGTACACTCCGAACCGGAACCATACAAAATGGAAAAGCTATGTTCAGTCTATGCATATTTCAAGTTTTATTGTTGCAATTAATGTCCCTTGTTGAGGGTCGTGTGGATAATTCTTAATGTGTATCTTCCTTCCGTTAATGGTCGTACTTCTACTGGGTACATTTAGAAGTTTATCGTTAAAATAACGCTTTTGTTGACTCGCGCTTACTCTCCACTCATTTTATCTCATATTATTGTATTTCCAATTATTATTTTAAGTTCAAGTATTGGACCCACTCTTTGGCGTCTTGTGCAGTCAATCTCATAAGTTATGATGAGAGGGGAATAGGATACTATAGAATACGATCACTGTTCTGCTTTAAGCATGTAAATGCTCACAGAAGAGCATCGCAATTCTAACTTCAACATAATTTAAATTAACTTGCAGTACGCGAAAAATATCTCAGTATTTACTAGCCTATCACAATAGTTCAAATTGATAAGTGTATAGGTATGTACTTAAACCCCATTCATTGAAAAGTAATTGGTCCCAAAATATTAATAGTGTTTTTCCTTGAGGGAATATGTCCAAATTTTTTAATGTGAATTTACTAGAGATTTTAAGTATTTTGCTGTCATCAAATTGGGCAAGACCAGTCATTTTTCTTCTACTCTACATATTCTAATGATTTTTTTTCATTCCTGTTATTTTATTGTGTCACTTGTCTGTTGAGAGGGAGTACTGTTTTTGACAATAAGTTAATGTATTAAGAGATCAGTAATTATTCAGTGTTAACTATTCTTTGTGTACTTCATTTGTAAAAATTTATTGTTAAGGAAAATTATTTCTGGTGTGATTATTTTAAATTTAATCGAGGCATTTTGCCTCGATTAAATTTAAAATAATCACAACAGAATGTTGTACGGCACTCTCACTGCCTGCAAGATTAGGAAGTTTTTTTTTCAAAAGATATTTAGTTACTGATGATAAGGGAGATTTTTTATGAACTCCGTTTAAACTTTGGATATTTTCGCGTTTTTTGTCATTTTGAAACTATTCCTTACTTTCAGGGCCCAGTCCTTCCCTGTACGTTTGCCTTCAGATTTCACGTGCAAAGATTGCACTGTTCGTCTCTTGAGGCAAGCCCTGGAGTGGTCCAGCACCTACAGGTTCTGGTCCTGCGCTGATGTGGACGTTCTTACGAGTGAGTTAATCGTACCTTTCCTAATCGCAATATTTTACTTTCTTCCCTCGACGAGCTGTTCTACTATTTGTGATCAAATGGGTTATTAAAAGAGTGATTATTACAGTCCCGTAATCTTTGAATATCTTAGTGTTTAAGTTACACTAAAGTTACAATTTAGCCAAAACTGAATCTTATTTAAATTCCAAATAATATTTCCATCCACTTTGTATTTGTTAAACAGCAAAGAAAGAATAAGCTGCTATAAACAATTTTGTTATTTCAGTACTCCTGGTAAGTCATTTTGAGATTTATTTAAATAATCTGTTAAATAAGTTTTTTTTATTCTATAAAATTCCACGGCATTCATTTTCATAAATCTCTTCACATTTTTACATAGGTTATTAAGATTCTTAAAATATTATATCGAGGCAGTCACTATAACCTAAAAATTCCAAACCACTTATTCCGTCGAAAATACGAGGACTCGTGTTATTGGATCTGCGGAATCGTCAAGAGGGTATAATTTCCAAAGCAAAAATGGAGAGCATGGAATTTTATTCTCATTCAAGACCATTTTCTATCAACGTAGTCTACTTCCATAGCTATTCCCCAATTTATTTATTTCCATGGAATTACACCAATCAGCATATATAAAAAAATTAATATTTCCTCTTTACTTGTTGTTTTCCATTGCTCCTTTCTTCGCATGCAGATTTACGCACGACCACCCAGTTTGTACTCCTTGATTGATAATAAATGTTAATATATTCTCCCCTATTTGTCTGCAATGTAATATTTATTTACGGTCTCATCCCAAGAAAGGGTAATTTATAGCATATAAAAAACAAATGAATTAGAAAAATATGTAGCTGTTAAGGTGAGAGCTATTAGAAAAGTGGGTAATTAAACTTTCGAGGATTGCGAAAAATTCACAATGTAAAAATCATTCGCCTGAAACGGGACTCGAACCCAAATCCCTCGATTTCCGGGTACTATGGCCAATTTTGCGCTTCGTGAGTTCTCTTGCTCTTTGGATTTCCGAAATTGAGGGATCCTGGTTCCAGTCCCGGTTCAGGCGGATGGTTTTTATATTGCGAGTGTTTCTCATATATATAGCAACGGGCGACTCTGTTACAGTTACTTTTGCGGAATTTCCCGCAATTATTTGAGTAGATTTTTATTCTTTTCAACATAAATTGTTGAATTTAATCATGTCATAAAAAGGAATGGCGATAAAAACTCAATGTGAGCACAATCAACAATTGCAAGGATTGTAGTGCAGCCCAAACTACCATCCAAGCGATTAATACTTTATAAATATGTTAGCTGATTTTCTTTTTACAATATCTGGCGATTTGAAGACTTATTTTCTCCATAATATTCCGTTATTATTAAATTCTTCAATTTTATTGGTTGAAGATACCACTTGCTATACAATACACTTGCTATACAATATGACATGCGTATTAGAGCTATATAGTGGCGGCGTGGTAGTCTAGTGGTTAGAACGTTCTGCTACTAACCACAGGTGCCTGGACTCATATCCGGGTTAGAATGCCTTTAGAAACCTGTAGGAAAATACAAACTGTTTTTTGGATTACCTGATCTTTCAGGGAAACCACAGGGTAAGGAACTGGTCCTCTCTCCCTGAGTGTGTTAATTTCGCAAGCCGTAGCGCTTAGTAGGGTGAACTCAACTCTCACGTATCCAACCAACCTTCGGGGTGAAAACCACGGATTATATATAAATTTATTGTATACTCCTTTGTGAAAACGTTGGTTTCGTTGATTGGTAGTTCGTGTTATGCACAGCGAAGAGGCCAAGAATGCTAAGGTATCAAAAGAAAAAGACTCCTTGTCATAATACAAGCACTACACGTCTACGTTGTGTGAACAACGTTACGCTTATCCTTGTGTAAATTGAAATCGTTTTTATGAACGGTGAAGGAATGGTTTGGCAGTCACGTAGGATGCAAAAAAATTCCTTTTGGCCATCCCATTTCCATGGCTGTAACATTTTACAGGGCACTCAATTCTGGTGTTTTTAACGACCAAATGTAGTCGAGAGTCCGTCGTATATAATGTCCTGGTCATTGGTAATGCAACGTGGGGATATTTCGTTGAGCCTCAGAATCTTATTACCGCGTTGGAGAGAAAAGTCTCGTTAACTTCGGTCCGGCACCTGGCCTTATCGAAGATGCGAGGAAATTTATTGGGCAGCCAGGCGAGACCTTCAATGAGCCGAGCCTCGCGCCTTGACTCTGAGATCATCGAAAGGTCGGCACAGTCATCCTCACTCGTATCCTCTACATTAAGACTGCCTTACTCATGGCGATTGCCCTAGTTGATTTAGCCTTTTTAACTCCATGAGTTAAACTCGAATATCTCCACAAATGTGAATAAATTTGCTCTGCTTAATCAAGCAGCAAGATGTAGTTAACCACTGAGATATCGCCTATAAAATATCCCTAAACCCTGTATTTATCAGCTTCTATTATCTCGAACGCAGGCGAAGTATCGTGAAGGGTGTCTCTATAAATATAATTAATTTTTCATATCGGACTAGTTCGACTAGTTGTGCGTGATCTTTCACATAAAAACCTCATAAAAATAATAATTTTCATTATGTTGTACCAATTGTGGGAAATACTCCGAGCGTATATAAAATATAATCAGGGTAATGAACCCCAAGGTTATTTTGAAAGATGAGGGTAGGAGCTCACCTCGTACTAACCCATATAGCGTGTGAAATTCAAACATCATGGTAGGGGTGCCATTTTCTTTCCCTTTGCCACTGAAGGTTTCCCTGTGCCATCTGTGATAACAGAAAAATCACACAGCTTGGGTGAAGCTGAGGGTGTACAAGGTCACTGGGAATCGAATCTGAGCCAGAAAGTTGGAAATCCATTTACTTGACATAAATGTCTTCAAGGAACTATCCGTTCACCTGCAAATTACCTACCTTAGGTACACTCTTCATCATCATAGTCTTTTCAATCCTAAGATTGGTAGACTGCAGCCCTCCATTATTCTCTATGCCACGTCAATTCCCTTGGTCTTCCCTGTAGGACTTCCCTTCGATTATGTTCCTGACAAATTCGCTGTGTATCGTGGTGGGACCAAACCATCTGGTTCTTTTTTTTCCATCTATTGCTCCATATGGTCTTTTCCTCTTCTGCTCTTTTGTATGCTTCTTCATTTCTAACTTTATCCATTTTATCTTCAGTAATTGTCTCCAACACCAGGTTTCGAACGCTTCTATTCTTTTCTGGTTTGTTTTTCCAATGGTCCATGTGTCTGATCCATAGAGGAGGGACATGCTCTATATGAATACTTTGACGTACTTCTTCTTTGTTTGTAACTTTATCTTCCTTGAGCATAGCAGTTGCCTCTTCATCATAAATGCCTTCTTGGGTTGAGCTATTCTGTGCTTGATGTCCCTCGAGCGTCTTCCATTTCATGTAATGGTGCTTCCAAGGCAGGGCCGCCCACAGGGGGTATGTATGGCGCAAGTTGCGCCATAGACAAATATTTTGGGGTGAATAAAAAATTTGGGGGGCTTTTTAAAATGCATAAAGAAATTCACTAAATGTAAATATTTTGTGAAGTT
>LYUA01000461.1:16206-26834 GCA_002093875.1 Calopteryx splendens | reverse complement strand
TCTTCTTCCTCCACATCCAACTGCTCAGGTTTTTCACTGGTCTCCTGTTTAATATCTGCGCTCCCTTTTGCTTTTTTGCCATGTATCATAATCTTTGCTTTGTTTTTGTTTATCTGAAGGTGGTACTTCTTCATCTCCTTCTCTAAGTCAACAAGCGTCTTCTTCAGATCTTCTTTCTTTGTCGTAAAATCTATGCCACAGAAAAATGTTATAATATTGATAATGATTTTTTCTATAAAATGCACTCTTAAGAATTTCATGTAGGTATTACTTTCTTGATGATGAGGTGATGGGTGAGGATGAGGGTGATGGGTGAGAGTGCACGACTTTTCCTTACTCCTTTCTTTAAACTTGCTTATTCACCGAATAGTGATCATTTAATTAAAGCCTTCTGGTATCTATACAACCTGGGAATTAAACTTCAACGTAATGAGCATTTTATCCTAGTCGTTATCATCGAATGCTTTTTCCAGATCCACTAATGCAATGAACATCTCTTTGTCCTTTATAATACTCCTCCCTATAAGTAGTCTATGGTCCAAAATAGCTTTTCTTGTACCCCTCCTTTTCCTAAATCCAAGCTGGTCTGAGTTCATTCCTCTGCTTCACGCTCAGTTCTCCTGTCAACGATTCTTGTTATGACCTTCGATGCATGCCTATTTCGTCAATCCTATGGCTCCAATTTTCAGATTTATCTGTTCTCGTCTTTTTGGTAACAGTGATAATTATTTAAATGTTATTCGGAAAGGCAATCGGCATTTTTTTCTGTTGAGAGCATGGAAAGTAGTTGGCATTGGGGGGGGCACAGGTTTACATTTTAAATCGATAAAATCGAACGTTCGACGTGACTTCCAAAAAAAGTCTTCAGGGGCTCATTGGACCCCCTCCCCATCCTTTAGGGGAAATATAGTAAGGGATATTTTGAAAGGTTAAACGAGAGCGATGCAGCATATGGCATAATATATTTGGCTGTCAGTAGTTCCACCGTAATACCTGCTATTAGTAGCTTGTGTAAAAGATCTTTAAAAAAATTGATAAGTATAAAATCAAATTTGAGAACAACAATTAACAAAAACAGGCTCAAGCATTGCGTATCTCCTATTTTGTTTTCGTTAATATATTTTTTCTCTTCGGTCATTTTGTTGCTCCAATCTTTTTCAATTTAAAGCCTTTCCAAGCATTTTTTATCCCCTCATTTCATCTCCAAAAAAATTTGACTGCTCATCTTCTGAAATGTGCTGTGCTCCTGGAAGAGTTTTCTCATTGGCCTCTTCGTGGCTTCAATCTTTCCACGAACCAGTTCATTCTGCATTTCTTCGTCCATATTTATACGACTTTGCCTGACGTCCGGCTAATTTCATGTTATAGGACGCTTTTCTTTCTTCAGTTCTCGCACGCTTTGTTGTATTTTATTCTCTCTTCAATAACTTGCCTAACTTACTCCGTGATTTGCGGCTTCATACGATATAAACGGCTTTTCTACTTCCTACAACTTGTTTTGCGGCTTCTCTTTTCCACTCTTAATATTTTTCCATCTTTCTTCTATTGATACCATATGAAAACATTCTTTTAAGTTTGTTTTCAAATCTCGTTGGAAGATAAATATCGATGGGCTATCTTTCAATGTTTTCTATTTTCCATACATTTTTCTCTATGTTCTTGAATTTTAGTTAGAACTTTTATTAAAATCGCTTGTTTATCTTTACTATCACTTTAGTATTTTATGGTCTCTGTTAATATCTGTGCCCGGGTTGCTCTGACTTGGTTCCTGAATATACTACACTAAAATTTTATCGATTTAAAATGTTCTACTCCCTGACATTTTCCGTGGACTATAGAGAGCTTTAAAAGAAAGGTATTAGCCATTTTTAATTTATGGTGCATACAATAACATGTATATACTAAAATTTTTTACTTTTTATGTTTTATTCCTCCTACGTAATTAATTACCTTTGCGATACTTTCCTCCACCTCGATAACCCTTCCACTTCCTCATCTTCATAATATATTATATACGCGTACACCTGTGCACACATGTTTAGTATACACCATGTCCATGGGGACAGTAGTTGGGTGTACACCCAACTACTGTGTCCATGGACTTGGTGGATATTTACCGTGACGTACTTGCCCTTCGTTTCACCGCAGGAAGTTCTCCATAGGCATTCCGCATCACGCGCTCACATAAACCAGTTTAGTGTGAAGTTCCAGTAGCTTCTGCTCCATTCGTCGCCTAATTCGGGCTATTTCATTTCGTTGATTCCTGAAATGTCTTGGCCAATTTTTTTCGTTTCCACTTCCAAGATCTCCAGTCCTTTTTGGGTTCGTAGTTTTGTAATTCTAAATCTTTTAGCACACTTGACTAGCCTGTCATCAGTGTAATCTCTCGGGCATTTCCCTCACGGAGATGTGAATGGAGTATCTGAATCGAGAGTATTCCATCACGTCTCAAAATAATATTTTAAAAGTCTCTAAGCTCTTACCCAGTGTATTTATGTATTCTTTTAACAGAATACGGCAAGATGTCTGTACTTCAGCAATTCATCCGTCATTGCACTGCCCTTCTTTGTTTATCAGTTTATCACAGGATAAAAGTAATATATAGTAATCAGGCGATCAAAAGTAATCGATGCGGCTCCTTGTGATGGAATTTTCTAATAATAATCTATACTGTGTACCAATATGATATTCACAGTAATTTTCTCAAAAAATTCAACAATGATGAAATTGTCATTCACGTATGCCAAATAACGCGGCCCGAGTTTTTTCATTCTCCACATTTTATGTATACAGATATTGATTACTCTGAGCCCTTTACATACACCAATGTCCACAATAAGCACCCTCTTAGCAATTTCAGTAATTGAAAGCTATATAGGGATCTTCATGGTTAAACAACTGTCACTGGGAGTTGCGATGAAGTTTCGATAACAATTAAAGGTATGGCACTACAATTACCATGCTATTTTACAAATATAGTCCTATATAGTTCATGTGTTGCTGTAAATCATAGAAAAGTATGTGGTTTATGCAACTAACCAGGATTATTATTCATATGCTAATTCAAACATTGAATCATAGTCCCAATTAGAGCCATTACTGTAGCATTCGTATATTAATAATATCAACTATACATTATTATAGAATATGTGTAGGTAATTGCACATAATTTTATCCCGATAAGAAATTTATGTTTATCCCCAAACACCATTAATCAGGAACGGAAAACTTGCAGAAAGTGAAGATCCTTCAGCCGTTGAATTCCGTTGAATTCCTTTGAAATATGTTTTAATAACTTGATCATTCTCTATTGAAGGCTTTTCGGAAGAACCATGTGCATCTTCTCCCTGAATTCTTGTATCTCAATTCTGATGTTAGTACATATTGCCATACAGTTCAGTAAGTGGAAAATTCAACTTTAGCATAAGAAAAATAAATAAAAGCAATAATGACATTTGAAGTTTCACACAAAATTACAAACGCTAATTGAATGACACAGTAAATCATAATTCCATGCAACAGTATTTTTTTCCTTCTTTTGATTTCATTAATGCTGCTCAAGTTTTATTATGTTCTAGGTAGGTTATTTAATACATTATGAATACCGTAACTAAAGTATTGCTATACAAATTATTTTCGTATTATAAAACATCGTTCTCTTCCTCATCCTCCCTGTACTCATTTTCACCTTCTAGAAAATTAATATCTGGAAGTGGTAACTGAGATTTCAATTTTAACTATCATCCCTGTAACATGCCACTCCACAATACATTAAACATAAAATTCCATAATGGCGAGGAAACAAAGTCATTTTTATGACACAGGTAGCAAAATACTCAGTCTCGTTAGAAAGGTTTCGTTGAATCAAAGTTCAACTCTACGGAAATTCCTGTGCCAAGAAATGTTTCCCTTACAGAAAAGTCTGCGCTATAAACAGGTTTCGAAATTGATAAGGTTCACTGTACTTGATTAACCATAGAAGTCATTGAGTATACTTAAAATATTATTTGGATTTACCGTTATGAATTCACAATGTACCGATTTCTAAATCAATATTTATAACTTACATAGTCTCAAGTTCCATTAAAACCTTTTGTTGGAAAACTATTTATCGCTAAATGGCTCTCTCTAAGGACATCATTATTAAATCACCAAACTCGAACGTTTATTTTGATAGATGAGGGTAAAGCTCACCACGAACCAAGCCGTAATTCTTGTCAAATTCGCGCGTGCAGGGTAAAGGGGTGTTGTGCCTTCCACTCTACTACCATCTGGTTTCTCCGGCTTGGGTTTTAGATGGGGATGTCCAAAGACTAAAGGTTCTACCCACTAGGCTACCACACCCCTTATTTCTTTCTATAAGACCAACGGTTAAAAAAATCTGTCAAAATGTATGAGTCTCCGCGTTCATATTTTTGTTAACCTTCCAATATGTAGGGATTTATTAAATCAAATCTCCGAGGGCCTTGGCATAGACGATCCCGTCCATTTCTGCACCTCATGGTAATTTTTAAACTTTTTTATGGCAGGTTCGTTTTACATCAAATCAGGATTTGGAACTATGATATACTATTATCTGAATTATTATGAAACCATAATTTATATTACAATGATATAAGTTCCATAAAATGTGTCAAAAACTAATATATTTATTTAAATATGAACTGATTTTTTGTGATGAAGAAGTTCCTTTTTTAACTTTCAAGGCTTTTAAAAGTTATTTTGGTTATGAAAAGTTTCACCTTCATAATTGATTTAAACGCAGTATTATATTACGTTACCACCATGACTCTGTATACTACTACGCCTACCAAATGGGCTATCACGCCGCCCTGATTTTACCTACGTATAAACACGCCCGAGTTTACACATTTCTACTCCATAGGCTTTGGCCTTTCATTTCATGTGAGCCGCCTCCCCCCTCAAAAATGTATTTATATTTTTATTTAAAGTACATGGATGTAAATTTTTTAAAACAGCATTTTATATGGCCTTTTTAAAATAATACCGAAAAATTTGTAAATATCTAGTTATTTCTCCTGTATATACGCCCTCCCTCTGACTGCTGCGCCCTAGGCCATGGCCTAGGTTGGCCTTATGGGAAATCAGACCATGCCTACGTACCTATTGATTTAAATTTGAATTCTCGTATTGAATATTATTGGTTTTTGATCTCGAAATTACGCGGTGTGAAAAGTTACGTGACTTGATTATTTGCTTGTCTTCTAAATTTTCAATTTGACGCATGGTAGGTGCTATTTCAAATATTTCAACATCACTACATTTTCTTGCCAAATATGGTTATAATTTTATCTACTTTCTTGAAGGATTGAGCACAGACAAAATACTGTTTCCCATAATTTCTTAGAAGTTTATAGCCCTCTAGTCAAGTCACAAAATATACGACCATGTGACACTAATATTGTGGTTTATTGCTGATATTAAAAAAATCCAGTTTTTCCTTCACAGAGTTTGTTTTTAGAGGTTACTCGTTAACATTGCCTCAATTGAAAGGAAAAGGCATTTGTTCCCGTCTACCGCTTTTCCCACACTGTGCACTAACCTTCTCCCCATTCCTAGCCCTGACACAACCCCCTGCTAGGGTTTCCCGTACCCACTTCCTCGTCCCTCCTGCTTCTTCATATGGCCTATTTCCACTCTCACCCCTCCTCCTCCTTAGCCCCCATCCACGCTTCTTCCTTTTTGTTCAGGGGCGCTTTGTCCCATTTGTTACTCGACCTTTTAAATCTCAAGTCCACTTCCCAAAGCTTCTTTCAAAGCTACGATGCGTCCATTTCACTTCGAGTTTCGTAGCCTGGACGTCTTGCGCGATCATTCCGACCCCTTCGACCTCGCCACCACGAATCCAATCCCTTCTTTAACCCTAATCCCTTCCGCGTTTCTTCCCTCGTTTTAGTCTTCACCCTGCCATGCATTGTTCCACTTCTACTGTGATCCAGGACGTTCGGGGCTCTCAAGAATTATATTCCCGTCCGAATTTCATATTTCGAAGTGGCCAATTTTACAAACTACGTTTCATGTTGGGTTAGCGTTCCCTAAGAGAGTTAGAGAGAGGTAAATATTAGGCATGTTGGACGGAAAGAAGTGGAGTAGAAAGTATGGGGAGCTGAAAAATGGCTCATTGCAGTGTAGTGTCGCGTTAGCCGTATAGCAGTGGTTCCCATCAAAAACCTTCCCTAATCGGTGGACTGCCTTTAGAAATATTAATCACCAAAACAGAGAATTTTCAAGTGATTATGTTTATTGTTTTTCTCTGGCGGGCCCAGTGCATTATTTTCGGTAGGTAGAAATCTAGAGCGGGGGGGGGGGATAACGTCCAAAAAAGCTTCCTTTTCGTGCCTTATACTTTCCCTGTACCCTCTTAGCCTTTTAACATAGGTGCCTTTTTCTTCCAGCCCATATTCTAAGTAATTTTTAATATTTGTGTCAGCGAAGTAAATCATAATATATATGAAGATAATTAGCCCAACGGAGATCCAAGAGCGGATATTGACCTCTCTTGAGCCAAAAGGTAAAGAAAATGACAGGTGTCCGGAAAACAGCTCCCCGTGAGTCTGGGAAATCTTACGCCTTGCACTAATTTTTGGCCAAAACTCACGTCAAATCCAACAGTCCTCGCGAATTATCGTCGCTCCGCAACATTTCACCTGACTCTTACAGAAGCGTACGCTGCGCTCCCTCTCGACTGTCCAGTGAAACATTCACTCTTCAGCCCGATTCGCTCGGGTGTGCCTCATAAACTAGTTGGAGCAGGCTGGAAGTATCGGATTTATAAGGTGAAGCAAGAGGTAAGCTTCCTTCTTCTTCATAGGTCTGTGGGTAGGTTGGCTATCTTTCCCTTCTTGAGAGTACTAACGACATTGATGTTATTCGGTGTTGTGAACACATAATGAATATTTGCGTATTCAAGATGTTAATAAGCATAGTCGCGCAGGCAGGAAGGTAAAAGAATCGTTCCTTATTTCCTATTGATTTTGCTCATCGTACGTTGTCATACTGTGGGTATTCCGCTTTCCCCCTTCAGCTCAGCTCCCGCAACGATAATTTGGTTACGTGCCTTAGGACCTAGATTTAATAGTTAATGTTGTCCGAATTATAAAAAAATATTCTAATTTAATTGATTGAAACTGTTGAAATTTAAAAGAAAATAACTTAAGGTATTCACAGGGGCATCTTAACAAATAGAGCACGCTTGGCAGTTGACCGGTGGCCCCTCAAGCATCGGGGTCTCCGGAACAGGCTCATGTTATATTGTTCAGGCGTTTGCGTTGATTACTCTTTAATGTTTAGTATGTTTCTTAATGTTTTAGTACTGATTTCGTAGTAAGTACCAATTCAATAAATGTGCTTAATATTATTGACCATTTACATTTTTATTCCTGTGACCGGTTGTCTTGGTAGGGACCCTCGGAGCACTGCTTTGCCCGGGGCCCCTGGATATTTAAATTGGAGTCACACTTATATTTTTTCCATATAATTTTAATAGGAATTTGGGCTCAATGAATTCTCAGAAAGGAAAATCGCAGTTTTACTCGGAAAATAACAGTCCCACTCGCTCCTCTCTATTATTAAAAAAATAAAGGAATTCTTGTAAATTATTAAATGGTAAAGTTGAGTAGTTTTTTGATGCGTTATCTTTCTGTACTTATTGCATTTTAAATGTCTTACCCCATTATGGTACTATTAATTTTCCACTACGTGATGGCATGATCGCATTATTCCGATAGCCTGCGTAAGGCAGGACACAAAGCGAAAGGAAGCACGTCTACACCGAGTCGAGGAGTGAAGGAAGTAAGGGATGACGAAGAGGCAGTGGTTTAAACAATGAGGGTTAGATGGCGGAGGTTTGTAAAATGAAACAGTGAAATGAAGTACGGAGACCGTGCTCAAGTGAAAGTTGGTGTAAAGGAGAGGGCGGACATTCCACCACAAGTGGTTCGATAGGCAGTCGGTATCGTACCGCAAGAGATTAATTATGTATGCAATTGATCGATTCAGGTGGTGGCGCTGAACTTGTACTTAATTAGACATAATTGGAAAGCGGAATTACGCTGAATTTTGAGTATTTCAGCTAAACTTGTCCCGTTTGATGTAGCTAGCAAGTTTGCTCCTTCAAGTTCGGGATACTCTTTTTATTTCCTTTCCATTACCCTTGAGTCTAATGTACCTTGTTTTTTTTTGTCGCTTTTTAATGCATCCCCTAGTATTCCTAGTTGATATTTAGTATATTGTGCTCTACATAGTGACGGTAGATATATCCCCCAAATGATTGTTTTTGTCTACCGGCCGCTAGTCGTAACTCGGGCGGTATGGATGCGCACTAGAATCGCGATAGGTTGTTTGTTACGCCATCAGTTTTGTTAGGTCAAGCACTAGAGCCTTGTTAGATATGGATGCGTAATCAGAGATCTCTAAGTTCAGGTCTGATATTATCCAATTTATGAAAAATGATAAAGATTGCAACATTAGCATACTGACAACTGCCAATTACTATTATGTAATTAAATATTATATAAATAATGACATTTTCCTTTCTTAAATTGTTGAATTAAATTGTTATTAATAAAAAATAAGGGAACGCGATTGCCAGGGTGTAAATCGAATCGGGATGGATTACATGCGGGCTTATCGAAAGCTTATTATTAAAGCCATATAATTAATTTTTAGGATATCTTCTCATTTCTGAAATACTCTCTCATATTTTGAGATTCGTTGTCTGTGAATGTTAATTAGGGTGAGTGGTCGTTGAACCGTTCACCGTCATTCGCAGAGGTCTTGCATACCTATTTCTGAGAGCAAATGTTAGTCTTATTTACTTGTCTCCTATGCTTTGATGGAATATTTGAGATGCAGTATGTTGTCTTCCGAAAAATACTAAAGGAAAAAGTGCTGTCTGTCCGAGTAATCGGCTAATGGCATCGCAGACAAAGTTGCGGTCGAACAGTTGTGATAACTATACTAAACCTCATATTGACACAATGTCCACAATTTATACCTTTAAAGATAGATTTGTTACAATACTCTAATCCTTCGGGTGAGTCAGTTACTGCACTCAATTCAGTCAAATTTTAGAGGGAGAAGTCCAAAGGGACGTTTATGTGTTATTCAATGTCCTTCCTCTCGCATACTCCTAATTAAACCCAATTCCTCATTATCATTATAAGGTATCAATCCAAGGAATAGCTTTTAAAATTCCTCCTAACTCTCTTAATCTCTTCAAATATATTTTTCCCCCGCCTTAGCTTTTTCTTCAAGTCTCTCATAACTTTTTCCTCAATTTATCCCCATGACCTTCCTCTGCTTTTCCTTTCCAAGGCTCTGTTTCCTATTTTCTTGTCCTGCCTCCACCCACATCTCCGAGGAATTTTTCACTACCCGCTCGGTCTGCCCATTTTAGTACCTCATTCTTCTGCAGCTCCATACTTCCAAAACTTCTAATGTTCCTTTTTTGCTGTTCCTACTATATAAGTACTGTCTCACGGCTGTAGGAAAAAGTTAATTAAAAAAGATTTTGAATGAATCGTTTCCAATTGCCATGCTCGAGCTTCTTGCCGACAATAATCGTGTTTTCTGAAATAAATCCTTTTCCTGCGCTACCTTGCTTATCATCACCCGTTTTACTTCATCCATCGTCAGTAATCCCGCCTCCGGGTCAACAATAGTCTTCAATTAGTTCGAAAAATTTTTCTTTTAACGTTTTATTACTTTATCTTACTTCGGCTTTACTAATTATCTTATACTTAATTACCTAAGTCCGTAGTTTTATGTCCCCTACTCCATAAAAACCACAGTAATCAACTCAAAAGTCGATTTGGTAGGTGAGAGTAGAGCTCACCCAGTAATGACAATAAGCCCAACGGCGTGTGAAATTCACCTATCAGGTTAGAGGGTACTTTCCCTGTGCCGCCTGCGGTTTCCCAGGATGACCTGGTACCCGAAAAATCACACAGCTTGGGTGTAGCTGAGGGTACCAAGATGCGTCACCCAGAATAGAACTTGGGCCCTCCGGTCCGTAGCCCAGCGCTCTACCCAATGGACTACCACGACGCATAATATCGTCATCTCCTTCCCTCTCTCCGCGTAAATCGTAACCTATTAATTCTCTCCAGATGAATTCGCACCACTATTATCTTTTCATTGACTTGTATTACTTATTGTTTTCTCTTTTTACTTCGTACACATTTAATTTAGGAAGAGAAATGATCTTTCCCCTGTTTTTCTTTTTTTGTGCATCTAATGATTGCAGTTTGTTTTCTACAGAGAGCGTATTTCAATTTTCTTTTTCTGTAGTTCGTTTCAATTTTCTTGAGTACTTTCTTAATTGTTTTGCACCTCAGGTTTCAACAGTTTCATCCAATGCAAAAATATAGTGTAGTTTTTTTTTCCCTTCTGTTATATAAGATTGTAGCGGCGTGGTAGGCCAGTGGTTGCGCTTGTGAGTGGTTGGGCTGCTGACCGGAGGGCCCGGATTCGATTCCCAGTGATGCCTCTTGGCACCCTCAGCCAAGCTGTGTACCATTTTTCTGGTATCAATTCACTCTACCCTTATGTGAGAATTTCACATGCCGTAGGGCTTAGTACTGGGTGAGCTCTACCCTCACCTACCA
>LYUA01000460.1:339704-356912 GCA_002093875.1 Calopteryx splendens | reverse complement strand
AAGTATTCAGAAGTGAAGATAGGGTTAATGTAGGGGTGTGTCCATCAGATACTTACCTTAACCGGTAGATTACCATTAATAAAATCTATTGATATGACTAATTTGAAGAGTTCTATATATTTTCCTCGAGTTCCAGAGATAAAGTCGCGCTACTGAGCCTATATCTTCGATTTGACATTTAGTTTTCTTAATTTCATCTTATTTCAATTAATTAAATATTTAGTTAACCATGCGCAGTATGCATCTACACTTGTTGTTAGTTATCTTCATTACCATTACTAATCTACCGAATGCCTTCTATTCCCGATTTATTTAGAAAAATTGTGTGTTTTTTCACTAGCAAATTTTCACTAGCAAAGTAAATTGTATGTATAGTTTCCTCATTTTAAGAGGAAGAGTCAATTTTACAACTTCATGTTTATTCGAATCTGATTAGGTCTTATGCAAATGTTACGGCAGGTTATGATGTAGCTCGATGAATCTTCACTATTGCAGTCAATATTCAGGGAGAGAGTTTAAAATTTTAGGGAGGTTGCTAACTCAACGAAACCATGTACCTATTCTTTTTTATGCGATTATTCTCTTCTCTTAGTACGCTTATTTAGTTCGTTTATTAAATGCACAAGTGTTTAATAACACTTTCTTGAAATGGACAGTTGGCTCTAACTCATCGAATGCACTGCATCGAGTGCTTTGCCTGGTTTAACCCTTTTTTCCATTTCTTGTGCATGCGTCATCGATCACAATTATATCTGGCTAATGTGGCGGATACTATAAGCAATTATGGTCGAAATGCAACTGCCAACTTTCACTCAACTACGTATTACGCCGGCAATGCACCGTTGCCGGCGCAAGCAAAAACGTTTCGAGCTGTCTCCTGAATGGGTAAGTGCTCAAATAACACGTGCATGTGGTGGGTGAGCTGGGATCCTGGACATTCTTCAATCCCACCTCTAACGACTTCTCCGATGCGCGATTGTCTCCGATGCCCAGCGGCGGAGCGGAGAAATGAGACCGTCAGGAAATCGATTGCCGTTGGCTGAGATGTCTGTCGCCGCGAAAGGGAGAGGACTTGAGCCGTTTCGTCGTTGCAGGAAAAGGAAATCGACGGAGACACACTCGTAAAACAAAATTGCACTTTCGCAGAGGCGGGCCTGATGGCGGAGAGAAACTAATTGAAATTCGATTTGTGCTCGGCGCAGAAGAATGGCGGAAGAGAGGTGACGGGGGGATGACCCAATGTTGCCCCTCCCCTCCCAGACAACCCATCTCTTCTTCTCACACCCCAGCACGATTGATCGTGTTTTGTTTTTTTCGGTGACGGAGTGAAACCACGCATACGTAGGATGGCCGGAAGGGGTCGATTTATAAATATTCCCATATGCACCATGTTTACACCGCTTTCTCACCGCAAGTGTTTCGTAAGCAGATAAAGATATCGAAATGACCTATTCACAAGGACGTCAAAGGTGGCGCTCAAAATCGCAGAGGATTTTCAGTCTCGAAAAAACTTGATAAAGTAATAATTTCAAAGCAAAACTGTATTTTTATAGCGGAAGAACACATTTCTTCATAGCAACATCGAAAATACAGTTTAGTATTTATTACTGTTTCCTTTACACTTTCCTGTTCCGTGTGCTTGCATGGTTTTTAAAGTTTAGCTTTTGAAGGCCCAGGAATATTATAAGAGATGAACCTCAAAAATTCAATGCAACACAACTAGCTAATCAATAGCAGATGATGAAAACTGAAACAGATATTTAAAAATGTTACCTAATTTTCAAAAAAAATATCCGTAGTATTTATGTAAATGTTATCTTGAAGGAAGTATAACGAAAGTCGTGACAAATGCATATTCGTCTCACTTCAATTTTGCCTGATGTTAAAGCGGATTTCCATTTTCTAAAAAAAATTATTTTTTTTATTTTTACGTCCTTACATTGTTTAATGGATCTTATCCTCGGGAGTTTTTATCCCTACTCATGGATTTGCTATTGTGAAAACGGTATTTCCACCCCTTCCTTGGTTTACGACGCAATTGGGTCGTTAGGTGACGATTTCCTGTTCCTCCCTTCACCACTCATTTGCGACTGTCTAGAACGGGCACAAGAAACGGCATTATAATATGTAGGTACGTCATTTTGACAGTCTCGATGAAGTAACTAGTATTCGCGCAGATGGAAGACGCGCAGACAGCATTCGCTTTTTATATGTAACTTTGCACATTCTGGTATTGCTAATGCCAAGAGGTCGTTGATTCGAGCAGAACGGTGTCACACGATTGCACAATAGAGTGGATCGATTTAAACTTTTTCCTTTAGGCAGGTTTTAATTCTGAGTTACCGAGATTAAGATAATTGGGAAATAAGAGTTTTTTGAAAAATTATCGTTACATTGAAGTTAATCAAACTATTTTTGGTTCATAAATAGCTTGAGGCTTTACACAATTATCTTTAAGTGAAAATAATCGAAAAACCGAATATCTTCCCAGTAAATTTTTAATGTAGTGTTCTTAAACTTTTCACTTTCATTATTATATATATTTTTTTATTTTTGATTTGCCACAATACTAGTCATACATATATCATGCAATAAGGAAAAGTTAAAAAATAAATTATAATGAATGAATTTGGATTGAAATGGTTATGTACCGATAGCTCACTAAATATAATAAAGGCTTAAAGGGTTATAATGCTACAAGCATAGAGACGGTGGAGTTGGTATTTTTTTTACGAATAGTGTAAGTGGTTTTTCGTCATTGCTGCTCGGAAAAATAATTGCAATTTAGCGCAAAAATATTTATCATTTGAGTAGTATGAAGCTCAATCTACAATACTGTACCCACAATCGAAATTATTTCAGGCGTCATTTTAGCTAGTTTATTTTGTGAGCCCTGTTTAAAAAAATCCTTTTCCTTAATTCGGCCTTACGTCAATTCAAATTCGATTCCCTGGTTCACAAATTATTTTCTATTTTTATTATGAGTTGCTTTAACTCGTACATTCACCTGTTTTTACATAAACTATATTGGCTAAAATATTTTTGAGAGAAGTATCCCATTTGACATTTTCGGAATGACTACAAAGATTAAACAACGAAACACCTCGTCGTTTAATTCTTCATACTAGGAGTATCATCAGGACAATTCCTTCAAATCAGCGGCGGGATAAAATCCTCCCAATCCAATTGTTAGTTTGCGTTTCCGAATCCCACCACCTAAATGGATAATTAGCCACCACCTAGGTCATGGATGAGTGTTAACGTCTTGTATATTACAACACATGTAATTGGGGTTACCTGTGTATGTTAAAGAAATTATTACTATTTATTCTCCTGATGATAATAACAACAAATAGAGTGAAGCGTCCAGTTTGTTTGCTGATTGATCTCCGAAGATATCAAATGTAATAAACATAGAAGAAGCAGCGAAAACCTCCATTTTGAATGTAAATACTTCTTTAAATATTCAAATTAATTGAAGAAACATCTCAAATCATACCTAACAATTAATTTCTGTCCTTATCCACCGATCGTCAACATTTAATAAGTGAACAAAGCATTGAGATTTGCTCACGGGAATTCTCGCTATCTATCACAAATTGGTATTTTTCGGCATCAGGTACTTGGTCTCACTTTTTTTCCGCATACCGGTCGTGGCATATTTGGAATTAGAGTAAGCGCTTTTCGGTCCCAGCTGTGCCACGTGATTTCCTCACCCCACGAAATGATAGGCCATGCATTTCACTCGCTCTACACGGTGGGGAAATATGGCATCGGCCACCGAGAAAATACGTTGTTCAGATATAAAATAAAACCTCGCTCTCCTTGAGGGAGATTTCAAAACCTTTTTTTTTAAAATCCATTCTCTCGAGCGTTACCCAAGGGCCAAATTTTGCGATTTGGTCATTCCCAAGATTCGATCTAGCATTTTACACTCCATCTTATTTTTTTTAGACCTCCTTTTGCTCGTTCAACTGATGGACATTTGCCTTGCACAACTGTCTTCGAGGAAGGGTTTGCACGCCCATAGGGGGGAACCATTTGTTCTTTAATTGAGTGAAACTTCCCACATTTCTCGGTGAACTTTTGCGTCCATGCCATTATCTGCCGAACGAGGCCTTGTATGATGTTCTGTATTTCCGGATGTGCTGCCGTAAATGAGACTTGTAACGAAAGTGCTGCAGTGAAATAAAAGAAAAGGCTGCACGTGTACACTGGTGCATCCGCTGCAGTACAGTAGCTTACAGGGTGAGCAGGAACTAAATTCATTCTAACCGAGCTAGCCATTCATAAGATATCTTCATGGCGTTCATCCTGCTCAAAATAGCACGTGACTTTATGTTGAAGCTACATATATATAACATTATTCTAAAATATCTACCTACGTTAGAAGTTTAAATCCAGTCACAATCCGCATATTTGGACGTGTAAGTATTAATTATTACAAGGCTCAGTATTCTTTGAATGACATATTGTTATAGTATGAGCCAGTGGAAGATGAATTCACCTCTTCTGAAAGTTATTTATCTATATATATATTAACTATGATCTTCTTCAATTCTTAATCGCCAGCATCTCGAACTGTCACTCAGAATTCTGGCTATTTTTTGCACCGTGAGATCCAAATGGGTGAATTATGACGTCGGATCGAATTATGGGCGTGGACCATGAGCATTTCCTTTCCCCAAGGAATGGTTGTTTACTAGTTAGCCCTGGTGGTTTAAAATGAATTTGTTTCATTTTTGCTAGAATTATATTAATTGGTATTTATTTTCCCGCATAGGTAAATAACCGCTCCGTAATGAGTACGAGACAAGTGCGAAAGTGTAACATTAAATCAGTTTAGCCTAAATCTTTCTATCTGATTTTCATGTAAGTAACATCGCCGTTTATGAATGAAGGAGTCTGCATTGTTTCCGAAGGAGACCAGTTTCATCAATTTGGCTCTGCGCGATACGAGTGGAGGTCTTTGGCAATGGCTCATATACTTCATAAATGGAGGATATGTGAGTGATTTCAATAGCTGAATCGCTCGACTCAGACTGAATTGTGAACATTATGAAGGGGAAGATTAATTTCTAACTATCCATCGATAAATTGATATCTGTAGATTAGAGAGGGCTTCGTTGATTTTTCATGGATGTAAACAGGGTGTGGTGACGTTGAATACCGACATCCATTATTCCATCGATCGCTATTCGCGCCTCGAGTATTTATTGTTGATTCGGGAAAAACTCCGGTTAAAAATTTTCGAACGTGAAGCTTAATTTTGGTGAATATTTTTTTTAATTACTTAGGAAAAGTGAGCGATGGGACTTCATCAATATCCTACAACACCGAAATTTTCAGCGGGGAGTATGAGCATATCGCCTACGTTTAGATCAGATTCTGCATACCACGGTCCTTCGAATGATAAAATACATCAGAGGAAAGCCTTCTGTCAAATGATGATGAATTAATGGAGACTATTCGAAAATGAAAAAACCGTATTGGACCGGATTTCATTTTTTCTCGGGGAACACAAATTATTTCTGCGTTTTGAACACGGTTTTGAAGTGTTTGAAACGCTTAGTTGGCCTCGACAAAAAATATAGAAAGTTTGATTCTTAGAAAACACTGATTTTTGTTCATCTTTTGTGTATTTTTTTACTGGAATGTGAAACTTGCTTCCTGTTACTCCCCCGTATTTAACTTCCGTCGACCCTCTCATGTAGCAATGCGCTCCATGTCGAAAGAAAACATATTACTCTCCTGTCAGAACTTCCTCGTAAGTCTCAATCAGCATCTACACCTTAAAAGAATAGAGTTGTTTACCACTTTCCCGTCATTGCAATTACACTCATTCATCAACCTGAAGTAGAATTTTAAACCAATAGTCACGTCGTGAAACAAGAAGTAAGTTCCCTCTTTAAATGAGGATGCAGTTTACCGCTCGCTATTCCAACCGTGGAATATTTTCTGGCCCGAATTAAGTTTAATCGCCGAATGAATTGGAAATGAAGCACTCACCCACCCGCGTGAGGGCGCTCGTTTTAGCGTGTCCCCTCTCATTCCCTCATTCATAATAGGTGCCGACTCACGCACTTTCTACCCTTCCCTTATTTTCGCAAATCATTCCACGGCACGCATTTCCAAAGCTATTTAGATTAAGTATATTACTTTTTTTGTTCATTCCCATGACCCATCCAACAATATGTGGGCATGTGCTGCGTACGAACGCATCTGCCGTTAAATTCTCGTTCTCTTAAATTTATCGGCTAAACCTTAAGCCAATGCCAGTTTTTTCAATGGTGTTTGTTCCAATTTATCGTATTCGTTCAAAAAATGATCTATATTTTGATATATTCTTCGTTTTGAATTGTTGCAGCGATATATTTTTCGCAAGTTAACTTTATTCTAGCTCATTTTTCAAATTCATTCGTTGAAATTGCAATTATTTGCAATTCATTTGAATTTAAAGATGTTGCCTTACAGATTTTGCAGAGCAAAATTTTGACAAGCTTAGATAGTGCAAGAAATATCCAGTGCATTAGTGTTTTTGTTGTGATCTATTGAATAACACTTATAAAATACATATTTTAGAATTAAAGAACATTTATGGAATATATATTCCTTGTAATTTCTTTCAGACATAAGAGTGAGATAGAAATGACCAATTAATTAGAATCTACCTTAAAAACCATGGCGATATAAACTCAGAATCATTCTCGTCACGATTTTTCGTAAAAATGTCCAAATTTTTAAAGAGGAATTATTTAACCAAATTTTGTGGACATGTAGTTTTCCAAATTAGGGTAGAAAAAACATTGAGTTTAGCTAATTGAATAACAAATACTAAAACATTTTCTCAGGGATTCAAAAATAAAGAATGCTACTAAAACAGTATACTACACGGGGTACTGTCCCCAACACAGTGTTGAAACCAGAGAAAACCGTGTTTATTAAGCTCATGAATAGCTTTTTAATGCATTGGAAGCTTTTTTTTATCCCCTCTGGGGAAAATCGCGGGAATGGAACCGTGCTTGTCTGCAGAACAATGGAGACTTCAACAGCCGGGCGGAAAAAAATCGGAGAGATCTCCTCGGAGATTTCGACGCTCGAAATTTTCTCCGCCGCCATAAAGGGAGTGAGGCGACGCTGGATGAGTTGCTAAAATTGTGGGCGAAAGGATCGGTTGGGTGGAGGGGGGAGGTGAAAGACGAATGTTTCACGCCACGAAACTCGGGAGCCCCCGCTTCCTTTCATTTTAGGATTCCAAATCATTTCACGTCCCCCGCCCTCTTTCGTCGCCCGTTCAAGTCTTCCGCCCATCAGTTTCTCCGCTAAATTCACTAAATCGAACGCGGAGAAGGGTTGACACTATTCGGAATTGGTTCCGAAGAGCATCCATCACTTCCTGCATTTTCTCAGGGAAAAAAATCTCCTCGTTTGATTGGCGGTGATGTTTACAAGTTTTCCGAACGAGCGAGGTCTGTAGAAAATCGCAACCGCAACCCGAGTTACTTGCTTACGCATCCTTTGAGTTGATTCCACATAACGAGATCCTACCTCTGCATGGTTCGCCATTGCATCGTTCGTTAAATATTTCCTAATGGAATCTCAACATTTTTACGGTTGAATTTTTTTGACGCAGTATTGTCTAAACAATGAGGGAGAGGGCTGACGGTCGACCGCTTGAGACGAAAGTAGGTCCCAATAGAAATATTTTACATACTTTTAAACTACATGAAGTCCAATTTCTGCAGTGCGCAATGTGTCACGCGCTCGACAATCCCCTCACTACGACCCCTTACGTGGATGGGGGAAACGGAGCAATATTTCTGAGTGTGCTGCAGCGTTTCACTGTCTATTTACCATCTCGAAAAACGCTGGTGCAGCACGACTGGCTATGGTATTTTTTTAAAGCTCACGGTAAACTGTATTACTCAAATATTTGAAGAGTATTTCACAGTAGTCTGTACTGAAATTTTTAAAAACAGTTTTTCAATTTACCGTTTAGTTTTTAGATAATATCGTGGTTTATCTGAACAACTCCAGGGTGCCCAATAACTATGCGAGATATCTTTTAAAAGCGCCGTGTGAGTTTTGTTTGGATAAATGAAGAATATTTCAAAGTGAATAGGACAAAATATTTTCAACTTATAATTTTCCCTTATAAAATGGATGAACACATGTTTTTTAATTAGAAAAATAAGTAAACAAAATGACTCATTATCGTAATCCATTCTTGGGAATGTATGGGGTATGTGTAATTTTACAAAGTTACTCTCAATGTCGCTGTTGTTTACGGCACTACTACTCCACCCCATATTTTTTGCATAGTGAAAGTTTGTTACGGTGACTGTCACATTCGCTTCGAGTATTAAATAAAACATTAACATTTAATGCTATAAGGATAATTGTACGAAAAAAAATTATTATTGATATATTATATAGAGAGAAATATTCTTCTTTACATCCCACTCCTTACCTTTCCGTAATGAGACGTTTCTCCTCGCTCTTTTTCCATGCACCCAACGCGCGCACACAGGTCCTCGATTAGTTCATTTCAACCTTCCGATCTGCTTGTTCGAAGTCCTACGCTCCAACCTTACGGCTCATTCAGAACTGAGATTACTCGTATTATTAATCCAAAATCTATGAAAATCATTATAATTTATACAATGAAACCCAACTTATGAGTGATATTCTGGCATACCTATGCACACTAGAAACGAATTATCAGTGTTTTCTATGCCTATAAAATCTGTTATTAAAACCACTTGAACCTAAATCACGAAGTCATGATGCTGACTTGGTCTTTGAAGAAGCCTGAGTAGCTCAGGCAACATTGGTTACTGCTTGGATATCCTCGTATGTCCCTGTAAGAGGGGCAATCGACGCGAATCATTATGGTTAGTACTTTCGTTCCAATCACCCTAGTTTATCTTCAAAAATATTGGCAATCGGGTACATGTGATTATCTCCTTATTTAATGAAGTATATCCGATTTTTAAATAAAAGTATAGCCTTTATGCTTCCCAATGCCATAACTAGAATATTAATCTTTTTTTGCGTTAGCGATTGTTTTCAGAGGGTTTAAAGGGAAATTTTAACAGGCCCCGTTAATGGGCGGCAGAATTGACAGCTGATACTTCTTTGATGTTATCATTAAAGGTTTTTCATCCTTACACCTCTTATCACAGATCATTAAGGCGGCTTGCTAGATATGATTTAGAAAATGGATAGAGCATGGACGTTTCCATTCAGATTGCGTAGGCACGTGTGAATGTGCGCCGACTTTGCCTAGCCATGGGCTGGCTCTTTGTGGTTTAAACTGACGGTTCATTGTGGGTGGTGGAGTCATAGTGAGTGAACATATCAGCGCAATAATTATCTTAAACGCATTTCCTAGCCTGATTTCGCGACACGATTCTCAAGTGATAGTGAGAGTGACTTATCAAAAATGTTTCGAACGAGAGTCTCATTTCTTTGTGTGCTCAACCGTCGTGAAAGTGGAAAGTTTATCTTGTCCCCTTTAATAATTGCAATTCTTGAGTGAGTAGAATGAAAATTGGTGAATAACAATGAGGCAACCCTTGGCACCTTTGTCATGCAAATGAAATAGGCGGAAGTGCAGCCGAGTTCATGCTCCTCTCACGCCTCTCGTGCTCATTCAGGGGTTTTTATTTGATTTGCATTCGAGGGGCGGCTGCTCAATGATCCCATTGACGCCTTAGATGCTTTCCATCTGGAGCTGGATTGAACGAAAGTGGGTGCAATGACAGCGCTTGACGATTGTTCCTTATCGACACAATAAAACTTTCTACGATAGATTGTCTCACGTTGTTCATAAATTGCCTCCTCGTTTTTATGTGACTTGAGTGTTGAACATTAAATAAACCAAAGAGTATTTTAAGCCCAAAGATGAGATTTGCTTTAAATGACAGTATCAAAATGGTCTGATATATTCTTCGCTTATATGATATATGCGTTCATGTTTTCTTAATCTTTCTTAAGAAATAAATTCCCGGCAAACCAATGAACTTGTTATTGCAAAGGTATGATAGCTCCTGCTCTGATTTGAGAATTTCGTCTTTTATTTAAAATCATTGACTTGAACTTATTAACAAATATGTTCCATTTATTTTCGAGGAGTTACAAAACGTATAGCAGAGGTTATAATTTCTGTTAATTTTGAACGGTTTCGAACCCTTTCATCAATTTTCCTTTTCGTATTTAGAAACCTGAAAACAGAATTTATTGTAAAAACTTTAGATATGAAGGCAGTTAGGTATATGCACGGGTGGGATATGTTTTAAATATAAAAAATAATAATGCTTACAATCAGCCCGCTAGGCTTATTACGGATATAAACAGGTCTCAAATAAGAGGTAATGAGAGGAGAGGGAGGAAGGAAAGAAGGAATTGAAGAAGAAATATAAGATTGTGCTAATGGAAATGTTCTTGTTTGCTTTAGATTTAATGGATTTTCTGCCATTCATGAATATCCCACGGTAAGCTTAGTTCAGGATAGTACTGGTCTACTATCTATATTTCTCGCTCTTGGTTAGTCAAATTCATCCGCTGGTTGTATTTTTGGAGTAGCTTACCCGAGGTTTACTTTCCTTCTTCGGGTAATACTTGGAGATATATTCAATTATCTTTGTCAATTTGAACCACCCACAGTAAAAAATGGCGACACTGGCCTAAGTTCATGTTTGCGATTGCAAACTACATCTGCAATCCATTACATAGGCCTGTAGAAAGGGTTTTCACGTCACTATCCATTAAGGTAATCGGTGATTATTAGCACTCGTCTCACTTCATTTGCATATAGTACGAATTCTAGTACCCTGATGTTTTTTTTATTTTGGTGGTTACAGAATTTTGTGCGGGAAAATGGATTTCTTGTTCTCGATGGCTAATAACTTTGTGACACTCTCTATTCGTGCATGACGGTTTTTCACGAAATGAAGAGCTAATTTTGCCGTTATTCGCTTTACCTTCTCTATATCACGTATTTGGCCCATCTGTCGAACTCCAGTCTCTGGTAGAAAACCACTTGAAGAGGTCGTTTTGCCAAAGCAAAATAAAATCCCTTCTTAACAATTCCATCGCAGTGAATCAATGATTTGCTAAAAATAATTCTCAAATTGTTTTGGCATATCGTTAGATTTTCACCCTTTAGTATCCTCAGTCAGCGTTTCGCGGTCCTGAAGTGCTGTTAAAACTGTGTGTAAAACTGAGGGGTGTGTGTAAAACATAGTTATTTTACTTAAATCATAGTTAGACATTATAATTAAATTATATGTTAAGTAAAATCACGAAATTTATGGCAGTATCGTCTTGCATCGACGTTAGTCACTCGCCTAGAGGAGGTAATAAGAACAGGTGAATGAAATAAATGGCCCTACAATGGGTATTGTTTACGTTTGTGGATTTAGTCTTTATTACGATGACGTCCCCTTTTTTCTTTTCGTTAGATTTCGTTCCTATTCTTTCGCAATATTTGTAAAAGAGAGATGAACTTCCATAAGCGCGTTTATTTTCTGTATAAGTAGTCTTGGACCATAAGTATACCAACTGGAACGGTATCCTTTGGTTAATCAAGGTACTTGAAATTTCTAAGAAATGTTATTATAGTTCCTTGGTATGGTGAGTGGCAATCGCGAACCAGTATGCCACCAATAACGTTTAAAAATGGCTTGCTATTCTTTTTTCATGTAGGCATGAGATGTGGTACCCGTGTCTTATTCTCTTAAACCGGACGGAAGATTTGAAGAAGGGACTACTAGGATTAAAGCACTAGATGAAGGTCGTCGCCACACTGCTCTCTTTGACTGCAATGACGATTGGGTGAACAATGAGCCCTCTTTTCCGGATTGTAATTGTGAAAACTTCCTTATTAACTCCCTCCAACTCCTGCCCAAGTAAAGCCATTTGGAGTTTATCATTGTTTCTATCTTTGCCTCAATCTTTTGGTGCGTGAATTCAGTATCTTCTTGATAATTGCAAGACTTTTGGCAATGAAGGAGGGGTACTTCTTTCTACCCAGGATATTTCCATTTCAAGCTCTCTGTTTATCTTCATCTAGTTTCAGAAATGGTTCTTCGTAATTTTTCAATAATACTTTGTCCTTCTCTTCCTTCATTTTCTTTAAGTCAACTAAGTCAGTTCGTTTCAACATATTTAAGAATCTTGATAACTTTTAAACAGTATTTTTCCAAAGTATATGTTTGGATACGGTTTATATCGTTAAATTACGAATAATCTTGGGTGGATGACAGCAACTGACTCCTGATGGGAATAAGTGTGGACAACCAGTAAACATTTTCCCTAATTCATCATCTCCATTTATCCTTCAATCAGGGTGGAATACACTTTACCTTAGGGGCGCAGGCACCTTACGCCTTAATATTATAGGTTGTAACCTCGTATTGGTTTTTTTAAAGTTATGGATGCATTCAAGTAAACCCCTCCCCTGAATAAAGGAAGAGGAAAACGTTTATGTAAAATTGAAGGGAAAAAAAATTCTTCTTGAAGGGAAATAACAGAAAACGTTTTTTTATAATTTTTCATTGACTTCACTATAGACGCTGCACGCAGAGTCGCGCCCTCGCAATAATCATACCTCTATCCGGTCTTTGACTGGCCCTTGAGTTGAATTCATGATTTAATTCCTCAATTATTCAAGTTTTGGAGTGCATGGATACTCTTTTATTGAAAAAGCCTGTGTACAAATCACGTACTCATCAGCTGTTGGTTTAAAATGACAGGTGCAGATGTTGCCGCAGCTGGCAGGTCTAATTAAATAACAGGTATATTCGAATACGAGGAACGTATTTCCAACACCCAAACAAACCATAATTACATTTTCCTCCACAAGAGGTTCATGACCTAGCTTCATTGAGCCTTCCTCCACTTTGTAAGTTCAGTGTGACCCTGAGTCTATGAAGATATCCGTTCTTACCCGTCCTGTTCTTTTTCTTCTCCAGGTATCAAAACTGGTGTTAGCAAAAATACTTCCTCGCGTGTCTTGTTTGAAAGCACGTTCCCACAAGTTTGACACTATTATGAATCATAGGCTCCCCTTTGCTTTGTTGAGCATCAAGGGCACGTTATCCTTTTGGTACCTATCTTGTCACTCCTTTTAGTATAATATCAGTCAATGCCCATTGATAAAATGTCAATATTTCCAAGAAAAGTAACACCGCTTCTTTCTGTGCAGCATTTGCTTTTCCGAAAGAAACCTTTTACGCGCTTTTGCGTAACCTTCATCAGAAAAACTTTCACGACAGCAAACTTATCTGACAGTTCTTTATTTAATATTAATTAAACCAGCAGCTGCTGGAGTTGTTGATTTTCTATTAGTCTTCCTTTCTCTTCTTTAACCTTTCGCCTTCATGCAAGTCAAAACATTGGTATGCTAATGCTAATCTCTTTTTATTACCTACCTCCTTTCATGAGAAGGACATAAAATTATACATTTTTAAAAAGTGTGTTCTTAGTCCCACATGTGTAATTTTTCTTCCAAACTCGGAGTAAACACTCGGAGTATGGCTCTGCTGCGACTGTATTATATAAGTTTCTAATTCTCGAACTTGGACCTCAATTAACTCGAATAATGTAAATATCACATCTTGTTTTAAGGCTAACTTAAGGAATCAGAATTAAAATTCCGTTTCTCGTCCTCTTAAATGTATCCATTATCCTATCACGGGCACCATTTTGTATCAATATTAGGTCGTAACCTTTACCTGGTGTGTCGCTTTTGTAACGATGGGATTAATCCGAATAAAATTGTTGAACTCGATTGAAACAATGAGAGAGAAATGATTTCCATGAAGACGCCTGTCTTTTAGCTCCAAGTCTAACCAACAAAAACTATTTTATAACCCGCACACAATACAACCTTTGATATTTTAAGAAACAAGCACATCCAAATAAAATTGAAAAAATTATTGAGCAATGATTTGGTTTTGTTTTCAAAATCTTTCGACCCTTGTAATATTTATGTGGATTGGTTGAATAAAGGTACAAATAGCTTACTCTCCATTTTGTATTATTCTCCAAGTAATCTTAGGTAGCGAAAAGTTGAAGGGTGCGATACTAATGGATTTAACTTCTTTTCTATCTCAGTTTCATGCGTACATAAAGGCCAGCGTAAGGTACTTCCGTTTAGTTTTAGTTCATCATTCCCAAAATCTGTAAATGGAAAAGAGAGCAATAGAAGTTTACTTGAATTATCCATTACACGAAAGTATCTCGTATTAAATACGAGGAGGGGGGTGAACATATACCTATATTTATATTTCAATTTAGTTCTGAGGGGTCTCCTTCAACCCACAACTAATGAGAGTGATTAACGCTTGTATCTATTGTTCTAAAACATAGTATTTCGTTTAAGTGGCCAATAATAGTAACATTTAAGGCTTTAATAAACTATATACAATTCCATTATGAACAAATATCGGGGAGACATCAACGATCGCAATAAAGAGGAAAAGAAAATCCCTAACAAATCCTTTTCAAACGAAGTTGTAAATTATGGATCAAGATACGATGAACAAAATAAGAAATTTAAAACTTTTTAATGTTTTAGTCCAGATTTCACGTCTAAAATTCTATCCTTATGTATATAAAATTGTGAAAGAAATTTAATATGGTCGGAAATAACCATCTTTTTCCCTTTCTAATTTTTTTCACCTATCGCCATGAATGTTGGGTAATAAAATGCATCAAACAATTTGTTCACTATTGAAAATGTCTGTCAGCCAAATATAAGTTATATCTTTGAACACTTAAATGGAAATGACATTATAGATTGTTTAATTTAAAATTAAAATCCAAGAATCTGCAGTTAGTAGAAAACATCTAACGCCTTGATAAGCCTATTTACTAACTCCCACTTATCTGGAAACACCCAAAGTAATATGAGAAACCTGCAAAACTTCTCCAGTCTGTCCATTACAATGACAGTGAATGTACTAAAGTGAAATTAAAATTTACATCTGAATAAATTTAGCTGCGATTATGTTTACTGAATAAAACATAATTCGCATCTCTACCAGATAAGTGGGAGTTAGTAAATAGGCTTATCAAGGCGTTTATAATTTCTCTACTGCATCCAAATTCATCCAGGTAAATAGCTGTTATCGATATGTGAAATTGTTTTATATGCTTCTCTCTGTTCACTTATTACCTAAATAGGGTATTATTTTAAAATCCGCTAACATTGACATTTTCCGGAGCATGTTTGAACCTCTATCTCATTCGTTTCATTCCTCTGTGGCTATCACCATCCATTCCAACTTCAGTTGCTGCCTTCAGCAGACTCACAAGTCTTTGAAATATACCTAATAAGTTTGCCGCCTCTTCCCCGCGGCACTTTAAACAGACGTCTTCCCTCCTTCACTTCAAGTCATCCTGCTAATTTCTTTTTGTTAAAGTAAATGACGCTCGCCCAAGTGGAACGTATGCCTACAGTTCATTCTCACTTCCTCATCCAGACAAACGAAAAGGTTTTAGCTGGGGTGAAAGGGGAAATAAGGGCTTTGTCAGAGAGAGGGGGATACGGAGAAAAAGATCGATGATGGAGGATGAATTCATTGGCAGAGGGATGCTGAGAGAAAAAATATTCGAAGGAAAATGGTTAGGCAAGAGGTCAGTGATCAGGCATTTTGGACGGTGTGAATGAGGTAAAAGTTTTGAGGAAATGAATAGGAAATAATATAGAATGAATCGAGTTTCCACTGTGTCGTGTTCATCGTGTGGGACTATTGTGTATGATTATATATCGTGTAGGATTCAAGCAGACTTATCATCAAGTTATAATTTGTCATGTGATTATCGAAATCTGGTCTCACAACAAACTATTCATGAAAAAATTTATTTACGCACATCCTTCATTGTTAAACCGCTAACTCAACGAAATTATATTCCTGCGTTTTAGGTAAACTAATACAAATGATTGTCACATTACATAACTTAATTGAATAGCCAATGACGCAATCATCAATTTTCGTCGCGTAAAACGTGAAGTTTTAGCATAGGGAGAAATAAAGAGAAGTGATTTGTCACCAGGGCTGTCAAATTATGAAGAGTCGACTTCCACAAATGAGTATTACATTAGTAGGCAATTCTGGGAGAGGATCTTAAAATAAGGTCTGTGGCAAGGGCGAATTGATGAACATTTACTCCTCAATCGGTGAAAAATCTTAGGTGTAAGGTTAGGTCTTTAATTTTAATCTTCAATTTATTCTCCATTCAAATTTAATTGAGATTATAGAGATGGAAATATAAATTGATATGCATTGATCGGAGTACCGCTCAAACTATTATGCATGTCTCCCGTACTCTTGTGGTTTTCGAGAACAACAACATTTATCGATTCATTTATTATTACCACTTTTACACACGGCGGAAAAGCATCTCAAAAGGCGGCCTTCTTATTGGGTGAAGCGGGATGAGCAGTCCTCGAACTGATAGTCAGAAGACTTATCTCCGTCGTCATAACACCTTAAAAGCAGCCTGGCGTGTGGTAGTGGTTGCTGGTACGCTATCCAAGTAAAAGGTGTGGAATAAAGAGGCGTTCATTGGGGTTAAGTATTCCTATGTCTGAATTCCCCTCTCTCTACTCGTGTGATGGTCGAAAGTCACGCAATGGGGGGAAAGGAACCCTTAAATCTTTCTGTCCGACAGGTCTACCTTTTCAATTTTGTTGACATTGACTGACATATCAATATGTTTCATGTGCTTTCTTTCTTCGGATTGCTTCCTCTTTGTGTCGCATGGACACTTACCTGGTTGAGATCTTTGTAAAGGGTTTTAATCCAGTGAAGGTTCTTCGCGTCTCCGTGGTTCACTCTCCCAGCAATTTCGCGACAATTTGGCGACGATTCGTGTTCTTCCTGGACAATTTTCTTCTGCAAACCGGGCAGCTTTTCTCCTTAAACTAAATTATTCTTTTCGGGCATTGTCACATTTCTGGTTCATACTCGGATTCCGGGTGTTTCCCCAGCGAATCCGAGGGTGTCGGCGACCCTCGGTGCCACTCACAGGGAGGGAGAGAGAGCCGGAGAGATCCGTGGCGTTTCGTGGAGCGGCCCTCCCGCCGCCGGAAGCTCCTCGGTGGAAGGAGGTTGGTTGGCGCCTCTTTTTTCGGCGCATTTATGTGGGGCGCACACTCTCCGAAGTCGGCCACCACGGTTGAGGGAGGGGAGGGGA
>LYUA01000460.1:260928-279011 GCA_002093875.1 Calopteryx splendens | reverse complement strand
GGAACCTAGTTTTCTTACCCTTAGGTACCAACATCTGATGTGTACACACAATAATTTAAGCAAACCATTTTTTTAATTTCCTATCTTTTGGATGGGCTTGGGCTATGAAGCATTGGAGGGAAATAGATCACCATGTACACCCTTAAGACTACCTAACCAACAATGTGGTTGTGGGTCTAGGCTGAAAATATATATTCAGAGTCACCTCTTTGTTTAATGAAAGTTAACATCTCCTCGTACATTCACAGACACAGGGTCATCCACAAACTGCTCATAAGCGTATCTTTTGGGGGATGAGCAGGGTATGTTTCTTCTTAAAGCCCCTTGCAGATTGGTATCTTGAAAACCACATCAACTACCGTAAAAAATAATCGAGGGATCCGGGTTCGAGTCCCGGTTCAGGCGAATGATGTTTGAATTTTTTTACATGCTGTAAATAAGATGAATTGTATTATAAATAGCATATTGTGTAAATTAAGCCATTCCAAATAAGTATTAATGGGCCACAAGCATTTTAAAGTTTAATTTTTACAGGGGTGATGACAAACAGTTTACAGCATAGTTGTTTGTATGGATAACTAAATAGTAAAATTTTAAAAACATCAATCACAGTTAAACATTATCTGCAAATTTAAGTTTTTTTAAATATGTTATTCTCAACTTTTAAAATAATACCATCAAAAATGTTTTTTTTTGTCATCAGCATACATACTGGCATTAGTTTGAAAGTCGTTTTCAATATCTTGCTAAATCAACTAAACTGTTCGGAGTCAATTAAAACCTTACGGAGTCATGCACATGAAGATAAAAACTGGAATAGCATCTTCCCTCAGTGATTGTGTTCAATAAAATCCATTGTCTATATGCAGTAAAGTTTTGAAGTACCTAATTTTGTAAATTTTCTTTTCTGTTATCGTTTCATCTCAATTTATATTGTGCAAAAACTGAACAGAGAATGCATAACTATAGAGCACATTTCGAATATCATTTAGGTAATTGTGTAGAGTATAATTTAATCATATATTTATGCCTGAGAAGAGATAGCTATGCACCCTCTTGGCTGATTTTTATTTTGCTCTTACAGGCCTTATGCAAACCGCTGGAGTAAGACCATGGTTGGTTACGGACCTGAAGATGATCATTTTGTAGTTGAACTGACCTATAATTATGGGGTAAAGTCGTACAACAAAGGAAACGATTTCATAGGTTTTACTATCAAGTCACAAGAAGCTATTGCCAGAGCTAAAGAACATGATTGGCCAATGGTCGTGGAGAAAGGTCATCATGTACTGGAAGCTCCTGGAGGCTATCGATTTTTCCTTTTGAATGAGCCACAACCAACAGATAGAGGTATGAATGGTTAACAACTTTCAGGCAATTTCCATTGAGTATGTTTTATAAAGATTCATATCATTCCTGGGCCGTTAAGTAGTTACAATTAATATGTTTGCTTGAGGATTATTTCTTCATATGGTCTGAAGGTCTTCGGCAGGACAATTAATGTGAAAGTGCTCATTGTTTCACCTCTAAAATTAAATTTAAAAACTTCCAGCGAAATTTAGGTGATAGGACTGTTAAGTTTATGGTATAAGGATAATTGAGGTTAATATTCACTTAGCATATAAGTATCGTTGTAAAACCTAGTTGCGCACACATCTTATTCTTGTCCCTACATTTATATGATTGACCATTTTTGCAAATGAATTTTAATATCAATGGCAGCCTATGCCAGTTGAATTACATGCTCATTAAAAGATATAGTATGTATTTTTGAAAAAGCAAATTAAACAAATTTTTTAATTAGTTCCCTCTCAATTAAAAATTCCTTGTTTCATTAATATGTTGAAAATAGTAGTATACTAAATGTATCTCATAGGTGATGCAATTTTGAAAGTCTGGAAAACTGAATTACGTAGTAAATTAAGTTTACATTTTCAGTGGGCATCTGTAATTTTTGGGAATAAGCTGGTTGGAAATAACCTTTGGATGGAACTTTTTGACACAGCATAGACATTATTTTTCCCCAAACATTCTCGTTTTCAGTTCTTCATATTTCTACCCCCTTCATGCTGTTCAAAATAACTATTGTTTTCCCCTCTCTTCCCTGCTTACCAAGCATCGACCCTTTAAACATTATCTTCTCCACCTTCATAGTTTCTGCTTCTTCAAATTTGAGTCTGTATTTAAATTTGATTATAATTGATTAAATTCCAAAAGAATAATTTTCAGTATTTCGTGCCCGTACTTGATTTGTTGTGTTTGTGACAATTTCAAAATAAACATTTATATTATGTTTGTTGTTTGCATAATTTAAGGAGCTGATTTTATCATTATTCTCAATTAATAAAACCCATATTTCAGATCCAGTGCAAAAGGTTACATTAGCAAGTTCTAATCTTCTAAGGTCCATTGATTATTGGAATGGCATCCTTGGCCTCAAAATATTCCAGCAAAATGAAAAATCAGTTGTGCTTGGATTTGATGAGAGTCAAGCCAAACTTGAGCTGCAAGACATAGGTAAGAATTCCTTTGCAGTGATCAAATAAAAGTAATCAACCCGAAGATTAGTTTGGTAGGTGAGGGTAGAGCTCACCCAATACTAAACCCAAAGGCATGTGAAATCCAAACATCAGCGTAATAAAGGGGGCCAGTTTCTTTCGCTGTACCGACTGTGATTCTTTAGAGTATCAATACTGATGAAAGGAGGCTTAGTGGGTGAGAGATGACTATCAGAAATCAAAGTTGATGAATGTAGTCAGCCGAAGTTGTTGGTTTCAGTTTCCCATTTGTTGTGCGAGTGACACAAGAGCTGAAACTCTCTGCCGGGACACAGACCTTGGAGGGTGAGTTGGGAAGTAGTACACTGGATTCTCTTGTCGAGGCAGTGGGCATAGGGGTATCCACAGACGTTAATCATGGCCACTTCATTTCACTGTTTGGTGACTTACCAAGTCATCAGTTGTGACCTCGGCGGTAACAACAGAACGCTTAGAATTTTGGGGAAACAGGTATTTATTAATTTTCGCTTGAATTGGTCATATTCCATGGTTATTCACAATGTTCATAAGATCCGATCTAACCTTCACCTTGAACGACGCATAGTTGCCTCTTGGGTTCAGGGCGAAAACGTCCGCATCCTCAACCTTGTGCTTGAGATGGTTAAGGACCTCATGCTTAGTAGTTTCGGGATCCAGGCACCAGAGATGCGGAAATGAGTGACCTTGAGTGGACAAGATGAAGTGTCAGCAGAGCCGATGATGCAGCATCTTTTCCTCCTCTTGTTTATCACAGTTTTAAATCTGTCGGCATCTCTGTGATCTGAAATTTTTCATATCAACTTAAGTCGTTGGGCTGTTATAATTCCTTCTGAATAGATTTACAATTGGAGGAAGAACTCGAGGGGTTTTAGGGTTTGTCTGGATCCGGAATCCGTATGTTGTCAGCAATCTTAATAGCGCAGGGCCAAAGATTAGTGCTGGGCGGCAAAAGTTGAGGTGGACTAGATTTAACTGGAGGAATGGAAGATCTGGCAGTTGAAATGGACTTGGAATAACTAGTGAAATGGAACATGGACTGGTCGTAATGTATTGCAATAAAACATGATTTATTTCAGTCAATTCTTCAATAGGTTAACTTGTGTCTGTAGAATTTTGCACTTGAAGCAATAATTTAACTTGACCAAGGTGATACTGTAGATCGAGAACTGTCATTTGAAGGATATCTCCGAATATAGGTGTTACGAGTGACCCATAATCGTACACCAGTACAGTAATTACTTAAGTCCATGAGATACTATCATTTGAGTTAATTACTTCATACTTAGTTAATGAGATGCCAATACACTTTAAGTGATTATTGAGACTGCAGTAGCCACAACTAAGACTGTGAGAATCACTTGCTACATATTTTTACTAGATTCGCATGAAGGAACTTTGGCACTGGCCGCCAACTTGATAATTCTCCTCAAATCTTCCTCTTAGCAATGATCTACACCAAAGTAACTCACTCTTCAAAATGTCTGCAAAGTTAAAAGCTAACAATGATTTCATTCTTAATTCAGGAAATAGTTGTAAATCCTTATGGACTGTAATAAAGGGAAAGGTTGACCAGACTAAATAGAAGCCCAATCCTAGTATATCTTTTACCCCTAATGAGTTAAACATAACTTTTTTAGAGCCAGTTGACACTATCATCAGTGGCATTAAGGGACCGACTGGATGTCCACTTTCAGGCTCTGTTATTTGTGTTAAAAATCAAACATTTTGGTGTGCCTAAACAATTACCTACTTGGGATATGTACTACATATATAAATGTGTATGTATTTAAATGTTATTGAATGCATATTAATAGTTTAAAGCATATAGATAAAATATTTACTCAATTAATAAACAGGAGAGTGATAGGTATCAATCATTTTGAGTATTGGGTTCAGGATTGATACAGTAAGCAAAATGAAGGCTTAGAATGACATTGGTTTGGCCGTTACTTTCAGGAATTTCCATTATATTAAATAGAACCTTCATTTTTGATCTTCCTTACTTACAGGACTATCCCATAGACAGAGAAATATTCTAATTTATGTTTTGTTTTGTGCATATTTAGTGCAACCTCCAGAGAGTACTTTCTAGATGATGCGTTGCCATATGAAAACAAGTGAAATGAAACAAAATTTGGTAGTGCTACACATCTTACTAATGCAATATACTCTATTTTGTCATAGGGTAAAAACATGCTATTGTTGGTATTTATCCAGTTAGATTCTCCGTCATATTCATAGTAGGTAGGTATTTAACTCTTTCGCTGCGGTGGTCTTTTATTGCTGACCGCAAGGTGGTTTTCGAAATTTTCTAAAATAAAAAAGAAATAAGGATTTGAAAAAAATTAAAAGTGACTGTGGATCCATCTAGTGAATAAAATACAAACTTTTTATCATATACTGTATTGCCACACGCACCTGCACTACAATGGAATACGTGGAGAGGCGAAAGACGCAGACGAAAATCAAGATGAGACATACTCGTCATATGCTTAAAAGGATATGCAACGTATGACGAGACAATATCATCACTCGCAGCGAAAGGCTAATTTTCTTTTTATATTTTCAAGTTATTTGGCATGGGAAAAATGTTTTTGCACTGCAATGGCTATGTAAAAATTTACATTATTTTGTCTAAATAAAGTTATTGCACAAAGTTGTTTTGTAATGCCAGATGTAGCCATCCTCAACTGGGGGTGCTCAAAGCACCCTCAAATGAGCAACCTACGAAGTTCTGTATGGCGATGTTTCAGATTTGTTAATGTTCGAGGGCCTAGAATGTCCCCAACGGCGTGCAGTGCTCTAAAATGTGACACCTACGGGATGACTTTTTTCAGACTGTGTGGTTTCATCAGTGTAACTATTGGCATAAAGACTAGTTAGATGAAAAGTTTGGGGAATAAAAATTTCATTTTTTCTTAAAATAGGTTGAGTTACTCAAGTGCAGAGGGATTCTATGAAATGCTCACTGTATGTGAAAATGAAATGTGGTCTTACTGTGTCCACATATACCCTTATTAGGGAACACTTTCCTTGTCGTGCATGGCCATGTAAAATTTCATGCACTTATTGTCAATTGCCTGAATACATTCAGCAAGTGAATAAGAATAAAGAGTTACTATAGCTTATATGTACGTATACAGCATTCACTTCTATGCTAACACATATGCACATACCCTAGATAAATGTTTAGTGTTCCTCTACTTCATTAGCAGAATTAAATTCTGTTGAAATAGAAGTTAAAGTTAACTATCTGGCATAAATTTGCAGAAATATTTCATGATGAGATAAATATGTAACTTAGTTTTTTCAAATGATTTTATTAACACAGCCTAGGTTTCATTGACATTCAACATAATTAGGTGATATTTGCAGACATGTTATATGCAGTGACAGGGAACCCCCCCTTTAGCCCTATATATATATCATGATGTTTGTTAATATCACCTTATGATGTTAAATGTCAATGAAGCCTTGGTTATTAATATCATGTGGAAAAAGTAAGTTACATCTTTATTTCATTGAAAGTATTGCATTTCCAAACCCTGTACAGTCTGAGGAACAAAGACTGTTGCAGCTAGTGCTTTTGCAAACTCGGACATCTCAGTTGAATAGGTTAAGGTAACTGGGGTTTCATTGGATAAGAAAGGTTAAATTTTAAACATTAAAATAAAAATTTTGTTTTAACTTAATGGCATTAAGAACCAACTTTTATTTTGAATCCTCCAACATTTATGTCATATATTGAAGTTTTTCTCAAATTCAGGATGTCTGATAAAAATATTTCTTGACCTCCCTTTTCCTTTTATTCTCTGAATATCATTTTGAATTACCTACCTAGTTCTTTATAGCCTCCTCAGTGATATATGTTTTCAATTTCTGTAAGTCATTCCTCATTTTCATATCTGAGTGATTAAAAAAAATGCTGAATCATATGCACATAGTGGGTTAATGGTTAAAATGACTTATCAAAGTAGGCTGGATTCATTTTGTTTTTTGTCAAAGTCCTCTATTGCAGTGGGAATGCAAGTTTTTGGTGGCCCAATTTATTCATTTAAAATATGAACAAAATGTAGCCAAATGGTCATATTGGATCTTTGTTCTGTTGCACAGGTTTTCTCATTGGTCTCATCTCTCTGGTTTTGACGTATGCAGTCTTAAGCATTTCCTATGGAATAGTTTTTTTTTATTTCAGCTTAGGAAACAGTTGATTACTAATCACTGGTTTTGTACAGTTTAGCCACAGCATAGGCTCTAAGTGCAGAAAATGTTTGGAATTATTAGTTTATCACATAAAACTGCAGTGCTGTTGGGAGTATGACATCAGCTAGGTCACTCATCACTGCTGAGTATGTATTCACTTTTATGCGACTTGTCTGATGAGTCAACTGTAGAATGCAAGTAAAAACCAGCAATATAATTTAAAGGCATTTGTAATGGAGTTTGAAGATCTTCAGGGAAAAAATTATTGAGATTTTCAAGTGCCATTTGCAACTGGTCAAATAAATCTACAAGATAGCTCCAAAAACATATTCTTCTTAAAAATGTAATGCCAGCAGGCAATATTTTCATATTTGAGGCACTCACTTATCCCCATTAAATTAAAATTGTAGCCTCAACAATGCAGACACTGGAATGAATAATAGTATTACTTCAGCAACACATTGCTTTAACAAACTGAAACTCTGACTTATTAAATTAGATATTTATACTGTGGAGAACTGAAATTTATCTTAATTCTGATGGATCTAGTTCCAAAATGGAAAGCCAGACTCCCTCAGCAGCACTACTCATTTTATTACCTAAGGTTGACATGACTACATTGGACTCAAAATTTGGTAACAATGGTTGAGATATTCACAAATCTTCACAGCCTATGAAAGACTAATCTGCACCCCCAGTCAGGCAAAGTACAACAGCCGGAAATAAATGTGTGGAGACACCTCAATTCTTGTAATCCTGCTTTTTTGCAATCCAATATCACCTCCTTTCCTGAAATACTTCTGTAATCCGTACATCATAGTATATATCCAGTACTTAAATTATTTGTTAAGATTTCCAAATATAAAAATTCAATGTGAAGACAATGTATTGGTAAAAGGACTGCATATGATGAAAATTTAATTTCAATGTTGGAAATTCATTGCAGACCTATCTTTTTTTACTTCACGTTGAGGTTTTGTTTTACATTTAAGAATATGCCACGATTTTAGGTACTTTTAAAAGATCTTAAATATTTTTTCATCATGTAAAAGGAATCTGTACATGTTAATACCACTTTGAAAAATGTTTCCCCAGGGACTGCTGTAGACCATGCCACAGCTTATGGAAGGATTGCATTTGCCTGCCCCCTCGATGATCAACCGGCCATTGATGAAAAAATCAAAGCCCGAAATGAGAAGATTCTGACTCCATTAATATCTTTGGATACCCCTGGGAAAGCAACAGTCCGCGTGATCATTCTGGCAGACCCTGTGAGTAACTCCTTCAGGATTTCAAAGAGTTTTACAATTTTAGATGCTTTCGGCACTATCTCATACAAATTATTTTCTTGCAGGATGGGCACGAAATATGTTTTGTGGATGATGAAGGTTTCCGTGAGCTTTCCAAAGTGGACCCTAAGGGAGATGAACTTTTAGACCGTTACATCCGTACTGATAAATCATAATGCATTGTGATTTTTCAGTTTTATCATTGTGTTACTGTAAATGTAAGCCATAAATAACACATTACATGTTATGCTTGGTCTCTGTCCTTGGAGGTGTCTTGTTTCTATCATCATCTATGTTTGCATTAAATACTTTTGAAGTTATGTTGCACTATATTTTCCCTAACTGAAAATACAAAATATGCTCATTTGTTGTAGGATTGGATACCACCAGTTATGCACACTTAACATACTGGGATGGCAAAAAAGTTCCAACGACACCACATTCACAGAATGAATTTCATAGCTTCACAAATGAAACACTCAAAAAATTATAAAGAAAGCACACATATGGAATAATAACCTTTATGAGTCCTTTGTCATACCCACTCAGTCACACCCAGTTACACGATAATATTCATCATTGTCTATTTCAATCCTTAGAGGTGAATTCTTCAGAGTCTTGCTCCTATTAAGCTTCGACCTGAGGTCACCTTCAAATGACTTCTTTGTGAGGGATGCTCTTAAGTCCAGGCCCTTGACTGGCCTCAACTCACTGCCTAATCCACCCACCTCCTCCCCTTCTTCCCCTTCCTCCTCTGAATCCATTAGTGCCTTTTCCCTCTGTGCTAAGCGATTCCAAACAGATGTCCCCCTGTTTTGCCTGTTCACTGTGCTGATGGCTGAGCTTCCCCTGTTCACTGTGCTGATGGCTGAGCTTCCCCTTTTCACTGCCTCGCCACGGTCCTTGCTCAGTCGACTACGCAGGTCCCCTATCTCCTTCTTGCGGCCTTCCCTGGAGACACCATGGGCAACTCCCTTGAGGTCCATACCACTTCTCACAGCTGCCGCAACCTCTGCCTCCCTCCGCTGTTGCTCACGACGTCGCTCGACACGCTTCTCTTCTTCGTCTGCATACATGCGCATCCGAGGCTGTTTGATCTTGCGTCTCCACTGTGATGAGCTGCTCCCGTCCTCATTGTCTGATGACTTGTCTGACTCGGGCTCCGAGGATGAGCCCTTTTGTTGGTGGAAGGACCCGGACACCTGTCGCATGATGACCTTGGGTGGAATGGTAGGTCTCACCAATGGATATAAGTGGATAGGACGCTGCCCTGGAGGTGGTATTTGTACAGTGTCAGGGAATTCATGAGGTATCTCTCCATCTCGATCAAATGCTTCTGCATGGGACAAGAAGTAAAAGTCATGAGTGGATGTGGACCTCTTTTCTTAAAGAGCTCCACAGAGTGTTTTAAAAATAAAGACTAGATTGATCACCATAATTCACATTAAAAGTCAATGGGTGACTTTGGAATAATTTCTTTTCATTAATGACAATAAATTTGCAATCTGTTACTTAATGAGATTTTTACATTTAAAGGGATCAGTTTTCTAGAAAATATTCTTTTAGTGCATGCATAAATGATTTTTTCAAATCACTTAAAAATATTCTCTACGTTTTAATTCTATTGTAAATATTTACTTTTCTTCAATATTTGTCATTACCTGGCTGCATTGCTTTCCTTCGGTCAATGTCTCCCCAAGATTCAGCCAAACTACCCCATGGATTTCCCTTTGGAGGTTTGGCGTCCATATTAGCCTTTTCTCTGAACCTCCTCTTGCGTGATTTAGTAATAAGACCTTTAATTCCTGTTGGATTGATGATTACAATAAAACAATTTTACATAATTGTACAAATAATGTAAGATAAAGCTTAGTTGCCACTCTACATTCAAATGCTAATAATTACTTTAAATATTCAAAATGTGAACAGTAAATTTGAAAATTTTTTGCTACCATATACAACAGCACATGTGAAGCAAAGTAATTTGCCTACATTCAAATTACATTGACTTGATTATTTAACAAAAAACTTCATTATTAAAAAAAAATTCATTCCCCAACTAATGGGAACATCCTCAATTTAACCATTAACAGCTATAAACCCTTTTACTGCCAATGGGCCGATATATCGGCCCTCACAGGTTGTGCGAAAACTGCCAAGGGCCGATAAATCAGCCCACTACATTTACTTGCAGTAATGTGCCTAATTGTTAAAATAATAAATAAACTATTAAAAAGATATGATAAACAATAGGCAATATGCAAAATAGACAATTTACCTAAAAATATTGTCAACATTTACATAAATATGGAATTAATTAATTAAGATTAAGTACATAAATTAATGTGAAAACAATATTTTTCTAACTTCATGGCATGGGCTTAGAAGTTTTCGCACCGTCTACATGCCAGGGGCTGGCAGATAAAGGGTTAAGGAAGTTCCACCCAAATGGTAAATAAATATTTTAATAAAAAATTATTAATATTGCTTAAGTGCACTCAATGAAAATTTTAAAAACTGAGTTTTTACTAGTCCTTTTTAATGGAAATAGTAATTAAAAATCAATCAATGCTCTATATGTGCTTGTATGACTGTACGTCTACCACCAAAAGAGTTACAATAAATTACATTAAATTAAATGCCATTTTGATGGAAAACTAGTATGTGTAGTGTTATAGTGTCAAAATAACTTGACCCTTTACATTTGTTTAAACTATAATGATTAATTTGTGCAACAAAAAAGCAGAAATGGCATAGCTACAAGATAGTATTGCTAATGTACCCTTTTTAAAAGGGCCAGAAGCATGTGCTGAGATCAAATTAGGTTAAAGAGTACTTTCAAAATGTATTACAACCGCTGGCTTCTTCAAGATGGCATATCCACAAAATAGAAAATCTCTTTAAAGACTATGAATGAATATGTGCTTCATTATTTTCACCAATCATTATATTCACATTAATTGAGATTTCTTTTCTGAGATTTTGGCAGTCATAGAGGAACCTCCTCAAGTGATAAACAAGAACTTATAGCTATTTTCAAAGGTACAATCACCTCCATAGTTTGGGTTCCCATGCTTCTTGTAGTAGTCGCTCATCTTTTCAGCACGAGCTGGTTTCCGGTCCGTTCTCATGGTGTAACGCAGAAGAATATGCTTTGCCTTAGAAGTTTGTTTTCCTAACCTCCAGAGTCCAGGAGGGATAGGAATATCAATTTCTGAAGCTAAAGCCACCTTTGACTCATCATTTGTATGGTTGTCATTCCCAATCTGAAAGAAAAGTCAATTGTTCAAAAAAAGGCTGTATAAAAAGATCCAGACATTCTACAGCAATCTCATACAGCTGCATAATACCTTTTCCTCATCAGCTGTGGCAGCTTTCTGCTCAGAGTAATCCTCCTTGGTTTTGGCTGCATCTTCTTCTACAGCATCATCATCCCCGACCATCAGAACCTCGTTATCTTGGTCCTCAACCTCAGTCACCAATACCACAACATTTTCACTAGATAACCTCTTTCTTTTGTTTTCTGTTAAAACTTTATCTTCAGCAAATGGATCCTTAGGGTGGTTAATTTCCAATCCTTGTATAGGTCTAGACAGCTCAACAATGGCTTTGGCAGCCAGTAAATTACTCATCCACACTACATTACCTAAAAAGATAACCAATCAGGTTAAAAAAATTGACTAAAGACAATTTTACATATCTTTGATTTGCAATACCATGACTTGACATAGATAATATTTTATAGAGAATTACTAACAAGAATAGTCATTGATCCATTCAATTGATGCTGGACTGTAGTCTTTGAAGTACGCAAACACATCATCAGTGCTCATGTCCTGCGTACCTCTCATGTGCAATGCATCTAGTCTGTAACGTTTTTCAGTTACTTCATCATCCTTCATCCCTAAACTGGAAAGAGTGATTTAAAATTAGTATAAAATACACCTGAACAACATAAACCGAAGTTAAGACCACTGGGAAGTCAAGGTTATAATGGCTCTCATGGAAATATATTTTGCTTAAAGAACAATCCAGCTTGAGTTAAAACTAACATTCACAATATGATCTCATCTCTCTGAAAATGCATTAAATAAATTCCACAGACTGGCAAACTATTATGCTGTTTTTCCTATGAACTACATAGTGTACCGGAGAACGAGTGACAGTCAATATTGACTTTTTTTCGCAGGCGAATGAACATATTTTTCAGCATAAACAATTTAAAATACCAGTCATACACCTTTCTTATTTAAAGAATTGTAAAAGAAACTATCGCACTTACGGAAAAAGCAAAAACTAACAGCACTATTTAGAACCATCGGTGTTAATCTAATATGAAAGGGAGGTTTCAACCATAATTTGACCTCACCTCTTATAAAGGGATTCCAACTTATCTTCGGTGACCGCTTGCACTTCATCCGGTGATAAGCCATATTTTTTTGCCTTTTTCCCGAATAATTCACCGGCTTTGCAGTCGAACGGCGAAGATGCAGTAACCAAATCCTCGGTATTTTCATCATTGCGCGTTTCTCGTATCTAGCCGAATTCCACGAATGCGAAGTGAGCGAAAAAACAGGCATTAAACGAATTATAAAATGACCGTACATAGGAATATCTATTGAACAGTAATAGGCATGCTATATGCATAATCTTACAGGTAAGCTCTTAGTTTTTTGGAGAGCATCAGATGTTTTGACGATCCTTTGCTCCGCCTGTGTATCATCCTTCATTTCACAAACTTCACCTTCTTCAACATCTTTCGTTCTTCCATGAAGAACAACGGTGCTAATTTTGTTAACCTCCCCATCATCAATATCCATAGCCTCTTCGAGATCATTTTCTATCTCAATTTTTAGGTTGGGTAACTCATGCTCATCCTTGGCAACCGCCATATTCGAACAATTATTTTGATGAATTTGGCAAATTCTTAAATATTTTTCCTTCACATTTACCATTAGTATACGCTTAAAAATACGCATATTAAAAAGAAAATAGTTAATTTATAATTTAAAGAGAGTATATAATTCAGTTAATTATTCGATGAAGTTTTTCAATTGACTTTGTAAGTATGGCGGCTTCCTGTGAAACTGCCCGTGTAAGTATTTAAAACTTTAACTAAATGTCCTCTTGTTAACTTTTGTCATCAAATTCATATTCATCTTATAATTGAAGTTTATGTAGTGGAGTACTTCGGGGTCATTGAAAATCTGATGACAAATATTTATATCCTTGGGAATGTTTCTCTTTCATAGTATCGCATCTACAATGCTCTCAGTAAACCATTGCAGTACCGAGTGGAAGATATTATCATTGTGTTGGACCAATGCAGTAACAAAGAACTTCAATCTGTATACCCTATTTTGCTTGAAAGTCTCTTTGGCACGAATGATACTTATGGCTGGAACCTGAGGAATGTGTACAGCAACCAGAATCCTCGAGATTTTGATTTGTTATTCAGGTTTCTTCATCCAAATGGACCAATCTTCAGGCTTTGCTATAAGTTAATTGGAGATTCATATTTAAAATATGATTTCCCATTGTCTTACCTTCCGGTAAGTTAGTCATGTTCGTGTGTAGTACCTCCTGCAATGTGATGAATACTGTTGATATTTACCACTTTTTTCTTGCAGGGAAAGGTTAAGAAATTGATAGAGAAAGGAATGGCTCCTCCCTTTTATATTGACAAGTTACAAATGGACAGCCAATCCGGGAAACCCTTTTCTTTAGCATTAAGTATCCTTTATGTGAAATTGTTTATTATTGACCCAACTACGTAGTAAAAAATAGTGTGCCTGATTTAGCATATTGTTAATTAAATTTTATTTCGTCTGTAATTTTTACCGTACGTATCACTTCCTTAACCCTTCCGTAGATCCTTTTGAATTGTATGTTTTTAATTTTGCCTACTTTATGATTAATCCGTGGCATCAGAGGTCTATTTCTGGTGTTGGCGATATGGGTCCCTCATCTTGTCAGTTAATTTTGTATTTAGCAGAGGAATACTTTTCGCATTTCCTGCCATGTGATGGCTCTCATGTTCCAGTATGCAATGCTGATGCAAATGCTAATGCAGTCAGGCCTTCATTGCCACATCAAGCAGCTATTAGGTATGTGTACAAGTATTGGCTGGAAATGTGAATTTTTTATCTTAGCATGTTTATGTTCTTCGTACAAGTTATGAAACTATTCTTCTATAATTTTTAATTTTGTTATGGAAATGAGATTAATGAAATGTGTACTGAAGAATGAATACCTCATTGCCTAAAATCCAAATTTTAAAGATAAGAAAAATGCCTAGTGAGTTTATTAGTAAATTAAAACAATGAAAATTATAAATTACATAATGGAGCTAACAGGTTTCAAATGTACAATATTTTCAGATACTGACATTTGGATCCTCATAACTTTTTTCAATCTGTCTGTACTTACTCTACACCTATGGTTTCAAGGACTTAATGTATCTAAGGTCTTCCTTCTCCGTTATTCATATAGTCATTTACAGGAATTAATTCTTTATTGAGGGAAACAGGCCTTTTTTTCTTCTCTAATGAAGCATGGTCCATAATTATGTCCATCTATTGATAACTTCCCCCACCCTTACTGTCACACTAAAATATACCCTATTCACCCCTAATGAAAAGTTATATTTCTCACCTGAGCCCCTGTTAATATTTTCTGAGAATTGTTTGACAAGAGTGGTGATTTAATTTTTCATGCTGCCCTTTGCCATATTAGTAGGATACAATTCTATATCAATGATTATAAATTTAATATATGATGATCATTTGATAATTATTGTATCCAGTGTTTACATTCATCAATGGTATCAGTAGTTTTGTTTCTACATTTGGTTTGATAAGCAATTCTTAAAATTTTTGTAAATGAATCTTACTTGCATTGCTGGTAAAGCCTTGCCTGCCATTAAGCTATACTGGTTAAACTTTAATTGGTGTGCTTGATATGAATAAAAATCAGATAAAACTTTCATGTTAGAACTAAGCCCTTGATTCTCTTCCATTGGTTAAGTTTGGCAGCACAGCACATTTCACCACGCTGTGGCATGGTCATGTGCAACAAAGAGAGGTTAGGGTGGAAATATACAGTCTTAAGAGGGAGTGGAGGAAAAAGGGTGGGAAAAGAAGTAGTTGGAAAATGGAGAAGATGGGAGCAGAGAGGGTGAATGGATCAAGAGAGTCGGATTAAAAGTCTCACCCCAGCCAGTAAGGTGGCCACACTTGGATGGGTTGGGGGGATAACGGAAAAGGAATGGGTGTAACTTTGCGGGGAAGGTTATTTTTGGAGTTAATAAATTGATTTCTAAAGGTTCAAAAAAAATTTAGCTTGGAGGAAGAAATTGGTGGCGTCACAGCTATTCCATCCGGTATTTGACAGAACTTATTATCACACTTAAAATAATTTTGTTTTCCAATCAAATTTACTTCACTTAAATAAGCTGTTCTAACTATTAAACTTGATGGAATACTTTCGGCCATGTGTAGTGTCTCAGATGTATGTAAACAGTATGATGTAAACATGTGTAGTGTCTCAGATGTATGTAAACAGATAGATTGTTGAGAAGGAGCTGAAACTGAAGAAACTACCATGGTATTAGGTGCATTCTCTTTGTGTAGCTTCGGTAAACCATACAATCTGGGAAGACACTTATCTGTTCACATTCCTAACACTTCCACTTCTTCCTCCCACTCCCACCCAGATTGTATATTTTGATTCTAACTTTCCTTATTGGTACATGATTATGCCACAGTTTTTATCTTTGATGTTTATTCTCAAAATTCATAATATAAATTGGTATACATTACAATTTAAAATCCCAAAAAGTTTTAAAATGTTTCAAATGTTATGAAGCAGGTTTTTTCAGCATTCAGGTGTAAAGTGTTTCAATTTTCACGGAAATTTCTTTGTTAACATATTGATACCTCCACAACTTAGTGGTGATTTATATTTTTTGTTTCTTTACACCCTAAAATATTTCACTTTTAGGAAGCTCTACCCTTTTTGTGGCAATGTATCCAACATATGTTACTTTTAGTAATTATGTGTATGCATTTTAATATAATGTGCTTTCATAGTGAAATTTTGCTCTGTATCTCAGCAACCCATTAGGTAATGAGCATGTATACTATAGTAATAACGATATAGTCATCTTGGCAAATACAATAAGGTTCAGGAGAAATATTTTTGGCATGTTTCTCATTAGTACTTGGTTCAATGCTGCATTTTATTGATGGAATGGATTCAGTTTATCAAATTATCATATTGTCAGTCTTCTGATGTATCAATACAGCTGTATTGATAATTTTGGTTCATTTGTCATAAAGAAGATACAGCATACTTATACTGTGTTTGCCACCTTTTATCTTTTCCTCAATCTCATTAATTCCCATTTCTAGGTATACATCAGATCCATAGATCAAATGCAGCATCTATTTATTTATTTTATAATTTTGGTTGATCTGATAGTACATAATATTTGGTAGTTGAATTTCAATGGTCTTTCCTACACCATTTAATAGTTTTAAGTTTAAAAATCGTTCTAATTTTCTTAACATTATTTAGAATACATTTTAAAACTAATTCTATTGGCCACGAGTTGAAAAATATTGAAGTTAATTTTTAGGATAAAATGAAGCAGCACACAACATATATCTTCCATCATCTTGCGTTTTCATTTTTTCGTGAAATTTAGTTTACCTATGGTTTATTTTACTACATATTTGCTGACGGTCCTGACAAATCTGATTTAAACGTTTCACAGGTATAATTTTTTAGAGCAGAGAATTTTCTCACCACGTTCAATGTGCTGTGAATAGTTTTTTATCCTCTTATATCCTCCATCCCATAGCATATCAACATGAAATAAATCATTCAAAAATGTTTCCATAGGCCAGTGAAATCTCCCACACTCCTAAGGCAAGCTGTGTTGGTGAAGAGTGGGCCCTCCTCACCCCTCCATGCTTCTCCTGCTGTACCTCAACAAAATAATCTGGAAATATGGAGGAGTGAGACAATTGTTCAGGTTTTCACAGACTTCTGGTTAGACAGCAGAGAACCCGATCCACCAACATTTGGAGTCAGCAACCTGTCGCAGGTTAGTCTTCCATCTTGTCTGGTTGACTCATGTGCTTGCCTTTATTGAAATTTGTAAAATTCCTTCCCTGTATGAGTTTTTTTATTGCCCAATATTAATTTTTATTATTCAAAAATGTTTCTGAAATGCATGGCAAAATTTCCTTACTTTAGTCTACCAACAGAAAAAAAATTATTTTTTGTTGCAAGGAAAATAGTTTAATTTGGTTTCATTCATGAATTAGTCTCCATGTCACATATTTCAAGTGTACTTCTACACTAATCATGTATCTGGTAAATTATTTTTTCATTCATTTTACAGGATTTCCTCCCTTCTGGGGAGCACATTCGTGTCATTAGGAACATGATAAAGCATTTTCATTACTTCAGCAACAGTGCCACAGGTGATATGAGTGCCATGGATGAATTAAAAAGGTTAGTTTTAGCTGAAAAATAGAAAATAATCCAATAGAATACATTTATATGACCAGAGATGTATGGTATCTGCATATATGTGAAACACGTCAAAAGAAAATGCAGGAATTCTAAAGTAGATGCATAAAAGATATGGTATAATTCAAGCCCCATTTTTTTGCCCAAGAATTTGGTTTGAAAAATTAAAACTATACACAAATATGTACAGTATGTACAATCCTGTGAGCAATTCAAAGTTTCTTCTTTTTTTCCCCACCTAATATGAAATTTTGAAATGATCATGGGTCTGTCCAATACATTTATAATTATTTAATATTACAGTGCATGTGACCAATGTAATATTTAACCCTTAGAGTGCCGGGGAGTGCGATCGCTCTCCTCCCGTATTTTGCCAAAAGTGCCGGTAGAGCTATCGTGCTCCTTGACATGTGTTACTATTAGATGCTAGTATTTCACTATTTTTTGACAGATGGCACTTATGTGCGGATTACTTATGGTGGCGAAGGTTTGTAGTTCCAAAATTGACCACTGG
>LYUA01000460.1:219936-234385 GCA_002093875.1 Calopteryx splendens | reverse complement strand
GAATTTCACATGCCGTTGGGCTTAGTACTGGGTGAGCTCTATCCTCGCCTACCGAACCGACCTTCGGGTTGATTACTGTGATGATGATGACTTACCTTAAACGACTTCTCCCCATTTATTAAGAGGAAGTGGTAGCCAGCATAAGATCAAAGTGCTGAATTTAACATGTTTTGTTGAAATGTAGTGCACTTCTAAATCCCACCTTTTTATTTAGGCGTATTTATGGTTTATAAAAGGTCGAAAGATTTGGGACCTAAAATTTCGTTACATCAATGCACATATTACGTTCGAAATGTAGTTGGACGTCTAAAAAGTAACATGTCCATAAACGGGCTGATTATATAATGAGTAGAGTGTATAATGGTTCGGTACAGGTGTAGGAAGAGTGTCATTTCTGTCAGCTTCCTGGCAGCGGATACAGATTTGGATCATGGTTTAGGGTTTATGAACTTTAATTTGAAATTCAAGTGGACAAAGAGGGAAGGATAATGGGAAAGTAGAATGTTAGAGGCTGGTCTTAATTGTAGCGAAAAGGAAAGAATACCTGTCACTGCTCATTCAAATTTTCCCTCTTCTACACAAGCTACTGTGATATTGTATCATAATAATGTTCTTGTCACTGCGATGACGTCACGTGTTTCCCACCTATTTCTAAATCCAAACTGATCTTTTACTAGGTCTCGCCTGTTTTGCAGTCTTCAAGTGACGATTCTCAGCCCTATCTTTGCCGGATGTGAACCTAAACTTTTTGCCCAAAAGCCCTCGCACACTACCGCTTTACACTTTTTCGAGAAGATATTTCATATGGTCAATCCATTTTTCTTGCTCTATGTTTCACTTTTAGTAACTCCTTCATCTCAAGTCGTTGTCATCATACTATCTTCCATAATTGCCTTGACATCCAGTAAAAAGCATCCTACAATTTTTTGAATTTTTTTCCTATGGCCTGTCTTTACCTAGTCATAAGCTTCTTGTTGATGTTGTGATTTTTAATTTGGGGAAGTTTTTCTTTTTCATTGCGCATTTCACTGATACTTCTTCATTGAGCAACAGTGTTGTTCTCGTTCTTCCGTTTCGTCTTTAAACGTTTCTTTCACCTAATTATGACATAGCTGCTTATTTGATGTTCGCTTTAATTTTTTCCCAGCTTTCGTCTATCCTTTCGCCCCATGTAATTTTTTTGGTTGAGATTTGATACATTAACATCTTTTGATATGGATATCTTGTAATCCCTCAGTTATAAATTACATATCATTTAATATTAAGTCTTTGTATGCTTGTTGTGTTGTGTTACTTTTGCAAGAAGCAGGCTGCCCACACTTATGACGGTTGCCCACATTTTCTTTGTTTAAACACCTAGCATCTTCAATATTTGATGTATATATCGTTCTGTTTGTAAAAATGTAGCATATTGTCCTTCATTTAATGTATGCTTTTTATATATTAATGTTGGAAGAAGGTTTTGCTCTATTTTTTCAACAGAATTTATTTAATAGTCACCGTTTTCGTTTAGGTTTCGCAGGTTTTTCACGCCCTCCTTCCTGCGCGGGTATTTTCCTGGTTTTTTTGCTAAGGAATACTGTTTTCCATCCTTACGTTTTTCTCACGAAATTTCAAATGGATTTCATTTCGACTGTCTTGTAGAAGTTCATAAAAATGTTATCACGTAGTTTATGCTCTGTGTTTTCTGGGCTTAATACTCATACTGCATGTAGTGCGTGCTGATGCTGGAGTGAGTGTGGTTTTTATGAGAATAATCCTTTCTGAAATGCAATTCTTAACACCAATAATTACTTCTTCCTATTTTTTGTTATTAATGCAATGGAAAGAGCATTGTGTGTGGCATAAAATATATATGAGGATTTCACCTGCCCGATAAAAATCAGTAAAATAATCTGAAAGACAAATTATGACTCCCAAACAAGAAAATCGTAATTCGTTTTTATGACAGTATATTTTCAGCACGTTAGTTGTTGCCACACGAGGTCGTCTTCCTCACTCTATCTTGGTATTGGTCATTGAGGGAATTACTTTAGCTGATAACTACTTTAGTCTACTGGGAGTAAAGGAAGTAGCTCTGCAATTTACACATGAGTACTCATTTTCCTTAAAAACTTACTTACGAGTAAACTTTTATCCTTTATTGATTGAAGCGAGCAGCGTAAAATTTTGTTAATACCTTTCATACAGAATAATTCTTTTCTGCCCGAATCAAATTAAAGTTGAATCCCGTCATTCGCTGTCGTCTTGAACCTAGTTCTCGGGATGGGAAGGAGACTTGCGAGAGCTCAGCTATATCGCCGTCTACTGTCGCTGTATATGGCACCGGGGGAGATTGGCTAATTACCTTAATATTCATCTTTGGTAAATTTAAGGTGTTTTTTAATTACCATAATTTTTTAGTAATTTTCAGTTTTAAGCGTCCAATTCCTTTAGGAGGTTCAAATCCCTCGACTGTGAAATAAAGTCGGAGCCTTTAACCATCCACAAGGTCCACATAAACATACAAGAAGCATTTATAACGTGAATAAAATTATAAAATATGTATATGGCGACAAGATAAAATCTAATCTTCGCTGGTCATAACTTTAAAAAGAGATCTACTCGCAAGCACTGTTCGCCATGAACGTTTACGTGCTATCATCACAGTAATCAACCCGAAGGTCGGTTTGGTAGGTGAGGCTAGAGCTAAACGGCATGTGAAATTCACGCATCGGGGTAGGGTGGCCAGTTCCTTTCCCTGTACCGCCTGTGATTTCATGGGATGGCCTGGTGCCCGAAAAATGGTACACAGCCTGTACGTGCTATATGGTTCAAAATAAAGTTTATGCATAAGGCACCAAACACCTTGAGGAAATGATAGGGTTACTGGGATATCTCAAACCCGACTTCATATCACCGATTCATGAGGTTTTTTCAAAGGAATGCTTATTACGCTCAACCAGAAAATTTTCTTTTATATATGACAATTTGTGGTTGACTTTGGACAAAATATACGAAGTCAGAATAACGAGAGGGCCGAAGCGAAGATACGGGAGGAACTATTACGTATTACATTTTCAGACTGACGATTATATGCATATGATGTAATTGATTGAGGTAATGTACACGTCACCGAGCCACCTCTTACTAGAGACATTGCAGCATAAATGTTGCATGTTTCGCAATATAATAAGAAAGAGTTTGAATTTCCTCTCTTCGCTTGCTATACTCAGGGTGTGGACCGGGCTGCGTATTTGATAACAGTTGCGTCTAAGTGCATTTAAGACCATGGAAGTGGAGTTGTTTGGTGAAATCCTGTACCGTAAACTTGAATGTTAGACCACAATTTAACTTTAAATCTTAGCATTTTGTATAAAAAATGAGCAATTGATGCCGTATGGGCGGGTGGTAGGGTAGGGTATAACACGGTACTTATACGGTTGGAATAGCATCTCTACTTAGGTACACATTTTACTCATGTCAAATTGGGTTGAGAATTCCGAAACTGCTCGGACCTTATTTACCAAAATCAAGTTTTTATATTGGATGGATTACGGGTGTTATGTTATGAATGGATGAAACCTTCGCTACTAAAAAATAAATTGTTTTGCTACTTAATGGTCTCTGTGGTCATTACGATTTTTCAAACCTTATAGGTAAGGAGGCAGGGTTAAATACTAACCGATGTCGAAAATATTTTGCTTCAATGATGTTGACATCAATTGGCAACTTTTGCGAATACGGCTAATCCGATCCGGAAAAAATTGATTTTGCCCCTAGAGTTCATTTAAAGTGGTATTTTTTAAATTTCTGTACGAATACGTTGTGTCAGATGCATCATATATTGGAACAAATCATTATGGCTAATCGAAGTGTTTTCCCTAATTCACCCTTTCCTCCACATATGATTGCTCTTGTATCCACTCCATCCGTCCAATGTGCCCACCTTTCGTACGCCCTTAAAAGTTTCCTCCCCTTCTGCTTAAAACATTTAATCGTATTTCCTTTTTCAAGTGGCATAATAAGAATTGGTTGCGATGTGAACAGTTTTACTCTGATTTAATTTTTTTTACCATCACTAATAAGAATATACCTAATTCTGTATTTGCCTTCAAAAAAGTGATCGTAGTATGTAAGGATTTAGTGAATGATGTTGGTCGTGCAATAATGTATGTGATTTAGACCTTACCTAATTTTGAGTATTCCCGATTGTGTCGTTAGTTTTCAACGGTAGCCAAGAAATAGGAAAAGGGCGCTAGATAATGAAAAAATCATTCAAGGAGAAATGTCTTATGCAAGTGCTTCATATATGTACGCGAGTAGGAATCTTATTGGTTCCGGGATATATTTGTGAGTTTTTAGATGGCGTTATTTCCCGTTTCATGAAATATTGATGGCAGACATATTTCGTTGAAAAGGACCAGGTGGAACTTTGAATATATTCTGTGAGCATTTTCCAAAGACCGTTTGGTGGAAGGAGATTCATTTATTAGCTTTTTCTCAATGTTGTGTTCATCAAAGATGATTATAAAGATCATATTGTGATCATTTATGTCATTTTTAAAGTCGCTTACCTAAATGGTAACAAGCTACAAAACTCATACTTTCAATTTACATAACTTTCAGCATAGCGGATCAAGTGAATTATTTGCGCTTCACCTTGATTCTGTCGTAAGAAGTAAATGCATGTATCTAAAACTATCATTGTCATAGGTTTTGAATGCGAAGATTGGTGTATCTCAATATGTTAGTTTCCTTCATCTAAAAACATTGACTTGAATTTTGAGACCTTTTGCACTTTATAAAGGTATGTATTTGACGTAAATTTCGGAGAGGAAGTAAACTTCAATACTAAAAAAAATGAGTGTTTATTTTTAAGTGAATTGGGAAAGGCCATTTCCTTCGCGGGAATCTGGCAGCCATGTTTTTGCGTGATAGTCACCAACTTTCTATTGATGATCATTGAAGTTACCTTTGTTTGAGGGATATAATTTTTTCAACGGATTCAAGTAAGCGATATATAGTTCTATTAGTTAGTAGTAGTTGTTTCTTCTGAAAGAAATTATACTTAGCCAATTCTATTCTTCTTGCTATATCCTGTTGCTTCTACCAATGCTATTGATCTTAATGCCTGCATAGTAAAACTCTTCCGCTTGTTTCTTTGTCTCTCCTTGTTCTCATTTGGAAAATTAACTTCCCTACTTCGAGTGCAGATCATTACCTTAGATTTTTCTTGTTTATCTTGAGGTTATACTCTTTTTATCCCTTCTCTGCAGGTGTATATTGTCCGCAAATCGCTGCATGCTTACCCATTATCTGTCTGTTTGTGCGTGACCTATCTTTTCCTTGATCTCATTAATTTCCTTCTTCATGTACAAATTAAAGATCAGGGACGATATCGGTCAACCTTCCGATCCTCCTTTCTTTACTTTAACTTCTTCCTTGCTTTTACAATATTTAATCACTGCTGTTTGCACTCTATATAGAGCGTGTACCCCTTCGCTGTGGTCAATTTAACTTTCCCTTAAGGATAAATGACGTTGTAGTCCAGTCAAAATTTTCACAAGCTTTCTCCAGATTCACAAATGTGATGAAGGCTGGTTGATGTTTTTTTTCATCTTCTATGCGATGTGCTGGAGAGCAAGAATAGTTTCTCATGTTCATATGCTTCTTCTAACTCTAAATTGGTTGTCATTTAATTAATATTTCACTTTAATCTCCATTATTCGCTAAATTATTCTTCAACCCATGGGGTTGTCAGACTAATTATTCCCAAGTTTTTACATCTCTCAGTCCCATTATTTTTTATGCAAGTACGATTACATATTTATCAAAGTCCTTCGGTATTACTCCTTTCATATGCATATCACATAGTATGTTTTATAGTATACTCTCTCCAACTGTTCATTCTATCTTTAACTGCAATGAGGACTTTATCGTTGCTATCCCGAATGGTATCGAACCTTTGCCTTGCGTTAATCAAAGTGGTGTCTCAAGGCTTAGTAAGCCTTTTTGACTTTTCCTTGGGCAAGATCGTGCTAAACGTCTTCACAAATAGACTTCAGTCATTCTTCGTTGGATATTCTCGCATTTCTGTTGATTTCATTTTTTAAACATTTTTACCAGTCCTCAATCCTCGAATTTTTGCGAATTCTTTCCTCTTCTATTAGGTACATCCAGTACTTCATGTGTGATCCATGGTTTCCTTTTCACAGATTTCCTATGGTCTACATTTTTCTTCGCAGCTTCCAGTAATCCACTCTTCACATCTTCCATCTTTCTTTGACCTATCCTGTGCTATTGCGATTATCCATTTCATTCCCTATTGCCCATTTGAATGCTATCCTTGCTCAGTTTATATTTCCAATCTAATAGCCATTTTTTCTCCATACTTTTCTTTCACATCTTGAATTTAAGATGTTATTTCATCAATACTAAATTATGGTCACTGTCGATAATTGCTCCCGATAGTTTTTTTTTCAGACCTTAATTCTATTTCTTTTTCCCTGTAATAACTGAGAGTCATCAATTCTGTACCTTCTTAGAATACATCTCCCTCGTAAGTCGTTTTGAAGGTTTTCATGTTTGCCACCACTAATGGGCACTGGTCACAAAACTCCCAAACTTGCTACCTCTCTCATTTCGTTCGTTCCTCTTCATTCCGTTTCCGTAGTCCACGCCATCCTAAATTCTCGGCTTCCCCGACGCCTTCATTCCAGTCTCCAAGGATAATAGATTTTCTTCGCCCTTTACATTTTTCATTACGTCAGTGATTTCATCGTTCACATCCTCCTCTTCGTCGCCATCGTAGTCCTTAGTCGGCATGTTAACTTTCACCACTGCGATATCTGTGGATTTCTGTGCTATCTGTGCCATGACGATTCCTTCATTATATTTCCTGAGGCTCTTAAACCGCTTTGCGGAATTTTTACACGGTATTATGCCCACTCCCGCTTTTCAATTTACGGAACCTGTCGAGAATTATCATTTAGCTGCCGTTTCAAATGTCTCCTTTTTCTGGCCATTCCATGTCACTCCTACCTAAGATGTATAACCCCATTTCCATCGTCATTACCCTTACATTCTTTAACCTCCCGCATTGTCGGAGTGACCTAACATTCCTTGTCACACTCTTAAATTGATACATTTGTCTGATGTACTCTTTTGGGTAGTCCCAGATCCAAATGGGGAGCTAGTTCATTTCCGGAGTATTAGACTCGAGAGGGTTCCATCATGTCTTGTTATTCAAGTCGGTAAGACGCGAAAAAGTAGGTACGGTTAGTGAGTTGGTGGTCTTCGGGACAGTGTGGTGATTTCCCATTGCGCCTAACGTCACAGTTTAGCAGCCGTTCAAGTAATTGTTAAGTGAAAGTTTAATGAGTGTTGTGAATCCTGAAGTGAAATGAGTTTTGCTCTACCGACCATTGTGGTTTCCACTTTTGTTCTTATGAAGGAGAATTTCTGTCCCCTCCCCCAGGTAATTAATTGGTGGCCTATTTCTTGGCGGCACCAACTCGCCAAGTCACGGCACCCTCGTGTGATTTTGTTGAACTGTTTGGCCATGTTGTTCAAGCTCGGTTTCCTCCCATCCTTCTCGAGTATCACCGCTTGTTATCCACTGACCGTTTATTCGTCGACTGTACTCACTCATTTCGCAGCTAACCTCGGTGTTTGGACCCACCATACACAAACCGGTGGATGTAATAGATGGCATTCATCTCAAAATCAGCCGCAAGAAAAAAATGCAATCATCTGCAATTGGATATCTGTAATAATTTGAGTTATTGCTTGCACTACGCCGTTATTCTCTGTTAATTATGCTTCAATGCTTTTATTTTGTCACGTGTAAATTTATGCATAACTGCATATGTTGTGTTTAATAAATATCTCGCGGACACGCTGTCAATGAAACTGATCGCGGAGTACTTCCGTTCCACATTGCATGAAAAATGGTCCCTGTACTGTCGCAGACTTCAGTCATAAGTAAACGAGTGTGCTTTCCCTTCATGTGGTAGTGCTTTAACCCCTAACCCCCTAACAATCTTTCACCTTCATTAGCATTATTTCTCAGTGAACATTTAACTTGAATCGTATTCTCTATTCCCGTAGTACCCGGATCACTAATCCTATGTTTGAATAATACGAATACTCGACTTCGAGTAATCGGATAATCGGAATAATGAAATTCTCGAATATCTGGTTATCAACAAATTAGGTTCCTATTCAAACCCCTTGGTAAGATCGCAAAAAGAAATAGAGCGAAATAGTCTGACGAACCGGACGATATAAGAAAGTGCTCTTCCCACGCATAATTTCCTATATCGACATGGAGCAAATAATCTTAATGCCCGAAAATTGTGTGTAATCTATCTTAAAAGCTTCATGACGGGTTGGCAAAATTCCCATAATGCTTATGGTTTAACATCTTTCGGCCCCATGTCCGTATGTCGGCTCACAGAGTTATATGGAGGTGAGGGTGAAATGCTAGTAAACCGAAACACAAGCTCACATTTTAAATAGTTATTGGTGCCCCTTGCGGATTCAAAAGAAGGAGGCTGTCAAGTGGGGAACTTTCCCTCCCCTAATTTAGAAGGCCGGATGTTTACGCCTTGATGTTCTCTGGAAATCCCTGGGTTTCCTCGGAGCCTCTGATCCTTGGGGGCGTGCGTTGTGCCCGCCTGGACGCTGCTGTCCGCGGCTCACGCCAATTCCAGCCCCAATGCATTTTTTTCTAATACTAAGTTTCCTACCACGGTAAGTTTCTACCTTCGTTATTTCTGTAATGGAAACGTTTGAATAACCCGACCATTTTTTAAAAATCCTAACGATGCCTTGCCGTGGTTATTCGCCTCCGCTGGTGACTTTTTCCCGTGTGGCCGCAAGTAAAGCAAAATATTGGTAAGGAATCATGGGAAAACATTTTAATCGAGAGTTCCTCGGACGGATCATGCATTTTTAACAGAGAAATCCCAGTGTGTTGAGTTGAGATCATTGAGAATTATGCTTTCTGTGGATCAGTAAACTTATTGGACACAAATTATCTGTACACATAGCATAATTCTTTTTCATGATACTTTTTTTATTGTTTCCTCCATTTTGGTCTGTATCGTACTTCGGGCTTATCATTTGGCGTGAAAGACAATTTAGTATTATTATTCTTTATCAGCGTATGGAAAACGAAATTAGTCAGAAAGCCTCTCATAAATCCAGGCCAATAATTACTGCTGCTAGTCAGTTTTTTGGATGTACTGGAATCGCTGGAATGCATGGAATGTTGGCTACTGCTGTGTCACTAAGCCAGTGAGTTGCCATGATGGGACGTTTTTCGTTTGAACGCAGGTGGGCTATGAGAGCAAATCCTGCTGTGTTAAGATATCATTAATGGAAAAAAGGCATGAGAAGAGCTGTTAGAGATAATGATTCACGGCTTTAAGCAAGGGAATTCGTGTTGAAGGACTATAAAAATCAATGAAATTGGGAATTAGTACAAGAGTATCCCATGCCGAATGCCTTAATGGAGTGAGCGTTCTGAATGATAACATAATTTGAGTTCCCCCCTTTTGGACTGTCGTTATTATTTAGTTCTCCTCCTTCTATGAAACCGTCGTCACCCCCATATTGCATATGAATGACACCCGGTGTAGCACCAGACTGATACTTTAAACCTCCTCTACATTCATTGGCGTCTTAAATACTGAAAGGGAATACATTTTTATTAATTTTAGGCGTTTCTTCATCATTCAAATTATTTCTTGCATCCAAAATAGTGTATGTAACGTTGGTTAAGTACTTTGGTTTATTTTCCTGAGAAAACTGTAATATGTAAGGATGAAGGATGTTCTGATGTTTCTGTTTCTTTGAAGGGTGTTTCTGTCAAATAAAGGAAACAAAGCTTTTCATCGGGTCACTTTTACTTTTTGAGCTTCAGGGAAATTTTCCATTTATTCTAGCAGTTATTTACTTAACGTACTTTAACTTACGTTATAGCTACATAATTTTTATTTTCACTCCCTCATAAAAATCACTATTAAATCTGCTGTGCGCAATAATATTCAGGAACTGGCGTATTTGCCATTCTCAATTCAATGCGAATATGAAGAACGTGTGGGGCGTGACAAGCAGCTTGAATATCGTGATTCTTTGAAATTCTCCCGCCGGCATGGAGACTTGGAAATGTAGGAAAATATTTAAGTTGCAATATAACTACGCAGACCAGAACAAGTTAAAATGTTAAATTTGAGATCGGGTTTTTTTATATAAAGTGTCAAATTGTGATGCAAATAATTTCTGCGCTGGCAATAATTTTCATGGATTTTGGCGGTGAATGCATGCGTTGGAACACGAACTTAGAACCGGACGTTTGCCAGCGAAACAAAATGCATCTTTTAAATGTGGTTATTAAGTTTGGTTTGGTGTACACGTTCTAGTGTGCAGTTCCAACCTTTTATCATCAACCATTCTCGTGAAAGATGGCAGATAATATTGGTACAGCTTTTTTATATCATTTATATGCGTATTATCATATAACTTGTGAATGTGTAATTTGAAATTACACATTTATATTTACATATTGCATAAGCTTAATAAGTATCGCATAAATACCTACCAAATTAGTAGTAGCAGGATTGGTTATCGTAGGAGAGTGTTGTTTTAATTATTTATCGGCCTGAAAATAATCACCATCATGTTTAATTTAACGGTATAAAAATGTGTAAAACTGTGCACGTAATATGTTTTAACACTATTTCTCGAAAAATGCATATGCTGAGTGGCTCCTTCAAGCAGCTTCTTATTTTTCTGCTCCCTTGGTGGCGGTGTTGTAGGCCGGCGGATGTATTTGTGTCTCTCGGTTGCTGACTCGACGGCCCCGGGATCAGATCCAGGTACTGCCGTTGTACACTAACAACTAAACCTTATATGTGATATTAATGGGTACCCGGAAATACCCGACACCTTGTCGGTGTATTGACAGCTGCTATTGAAATATGTGTGTGAAAGGACTTTAAAATGGAAGAAACGCCTTCTCCCTCTCGTCAACGCATTTTCTCTTAATCAAGATGAAGTTTCTTAGAAATAGGCAAGTTAAAGAAGGGAATCGGTGCCATGCGCATATTAGTATAATTGCACCTGCGAGAGTGAAGGAAAATAAAAATTAAATATCCGTAGCCAACCTGTCTCTCGACTAATGGCACCGAAATAAGAAAAAGGAAATCTAGATTTCGAATCAGTTTCGAAGATCTTTCAAAGGCATAGGTATCGCCGCAAAATGATTACAGTCAAGATAATGCTCAGCTAAGGCGCATTTTGTGCGATATCTTCAAGTGCAAGGTATACGTATTTCAAATTGGAAGTAGGTAGGTGTATTAGCATGACTCCCTGGGTGCTCATGTCACCTTTTAACGCAAAAACAGTGACGTTCCCGAGAAAGAAAAATATCATTTCAGACATTATAACTGTACTGGAGCTGTTTATGGAGTGGATGCTGTAGGTAAATACCCTGTGACTCTTACCTATGCGGTCGAACTTCGTGCTTGTTCCAACACAATACTACATGCCCATCAGAAGCGTGGGTCTGCAGTGTTTTTCAGGCTCGTTTACGGAGGAAAAATATTGGTAAATTTAAGCATAGCGCTCCTGGACACTAAACACCGTGTACCGCGTAAATTGTGCACGGTGGTGCACTATTCCAGTAACATCGGAGTCCTTTTACGTGTGTGCCCACAATTTTGTCAACGGTTTCAGATCCCGAGTTTTTAATCCTCAAGCGCTATACTGTTACAGGGAGATGTAGTTGGTGGGGGAACTGTTCCAATTCGTCAAGAAACACGCTTATAGTGTTCCACTTAATAATTGTTAGTATTACTAGTTTCAATGTACCTATTACATAATTTTCTGCAAATACTCTGTTTCTTAGTTATATCTAATTAAGGTACATTTCCACCCAATAAATAATAAGATGAAATTGAGAAATTATTTAATATATCGAAACTATTAGTAATGAGGGCACTGTTAAAACGGAGCAAGCGCATTTCTTGTCAAATGCTAATAATTGTTCTTCAAGTGGAGTGCTGTTAGCATGCTGCGCTCCTCTGCATTCGGAGTCTTCCGAATTTTGATTTTATATCTCCAAATGAAAGAGGTAAATACATTTTTTGAATGACAGCTAAATTAGGGTTTTAAGGGGGGAGAAACTGTTTTAGGCTTAATTTTGTAAAAGCTATCCATCATGGAGGAAATGAAAAAAACTGAAATCCACTTAATAATTTTTATGGCTGCGACCAATGTTTCGACACCTGAAGATGACACAAAGTGTCGAAACCTTGGTCGTTCGAATGAAAAGCATCGAGTAGGTTTTTGAAGTTGCCTTTTAAAGCCAGTTTCCGTACGAAGGTTGCAAAAGTGATCATGACGTCCATTTCTTCGGCAGCTGGTGTGGCGTTCGGCACCTCACCGGCCCAGAGGAAATGTGTGCGGGTTTGATTGCACACGTGCGTGAGTGATGAGTGAGGGAGAGTGAGTGTGTGAAGCTATGGGCGCGTCAGCATTATTTGGGTGGTGCGTCTTCAGTGGCGGATCCAGAGAACTCTGTCTGGGGTGACACACATTTTATATAACTAATGTATTTATGTCGTGTCTCTCTTTATTTTTAAATTATGCAATACTTTAAATCCGGGTATATTGTGTGCATATACTACCTTCCAGCGGAATCTGTCGAAAAACTTAATGGCTTCAACAAGTTATTAGAAAGTTTTAAAATTTATTTTTTTCTAATATTTTGGCGAGATGTGACTTGGTCCTAGTGCTTCCACCCGGCTGGATCCGCCCCCCCCCCCTGCATTCGCCACTGGTCGTACTCGATCCTCTATTTCGTTAAAGACTTCAGTCCAAAGGATTCAAGCAGCCCTCGCGAATATAGGTGCGTTGTAGTGGTATCAAATGAGTTTTTGCACCACCAGTCGTGGGGTGTGGTAAAAAGTTGCATCAATATGTTACGTGAGCAGTTATACGAGGAGTTCAATCAATAAGAATTCGAACCGAGAGTCGATCGAAGTATTGACCTTCATTAATTAGGTACACTTATTTAGATTGCTTCGGAGCATATTAGGGATATCGCTTTATAAACTACACCTTTGATTCTTTTTTTCCGTGCCCATTTATTTTGATTTCGGTAATCCCCTCAGGGCCACCGAAGTTCGTTTCAAGTTCCGTTAAAACATTATCAGAGAGACATATTTTTGGACATGGAGGCCGCATCCACTACCGAAATCCTGCTACCTTTCCCACATTTGGGTAGATGACAGCAACATGGTGTACATTAAAATATATTTACTTAAAAAAACACCTTTGAGTAAGTTGAAATAGATTTAGCTCAAAAGGCGGAACATTGTTTCACGTTACGTGCGGAAATGTTTTCCCTGGGAAACAGAATGTTATATTAGTAGCCTCGTGGACACCCGGTAGAAAAACATATGTGAGACAGGAATACTGGAGAAACTGGGATGCTAGTTCCTCAAGGGTATTCAGAGACCAAGCGATGTTGTGACCGTGAGAACGATATCAAGGCCCTCAAGTGTGCTTGTAGCAATGTAGACATTTTTAGGGACCCGCACTGTGCCGATGTTTATACCACCGAGATAATAAAATTAGATAAATATATTTATTATTATGTTGACGGTTCCACCTCCTTTCCTCGCACAATTCAATATCACAAAAAACGGAGAGTAAACTCTCGTAAAATTGTAATCTATAAAGTTCAATTGTCACCTCCCTTTTTGCACATCACATTTACCCATAACTTCAGAGTGGGGCCCGTTTCTCAAAGGCACAAATCATTTTACATGTCATTGTAGTATGGTCGTACGGATCGTTTAAAGTAAAACAATATTATCTAACATTTTAAACAATGCTATAACCTTACCTATGTTACTTTATGAATGGCTAATAATGACTGTGTCTTTCTATTTGAACGTAATTTATGGGGGGACCTAGCTTTCTATGGTTGTGCATTATTTTCAGGTAATGACTCTACATCACCTTCTTTTGAAGATGACGTAAAATCTTCGAAACATAGGTCGTGATAAATTTAGTTCAAATAGTGAAAGAGTCGCTGATCATACACCATACCGTGACTGAAACTTTGCTATTGGAATGCTTCATTGTTTAACATTTCATTTCAAGATTGCTTTCAGAGGACTCACAAATGAACTCCCAAATTGAAGCTCCGGGAAACGGGCCCTGATACCCTAACCTCCCCCTACCCACGGCCACCACTGAATATATGACGAAATTATAGATGAAGACATTTTATTCCGCGAGTACGTGGACTCGCCACGCCGCTGGTTTCCATGGAGACCCGTTTGCTCTTCGGTGTTCAAGCTCGCTCCGTGGTGCACTCCCTTGCCCCGTCCCTCCCCCTTCCCTGCTCCTCCCTCCGAATAAAACATCTGCCGTCCCCTCCCCCTCACCG
>LYUA01000460.1:28583-38718 GCA_002093875.1 Calopteryx splendens | reverse complement strand
CCCCACTCCCTCTCCCCCCCCCACGCTCCTCTCTCCCGTGCACCTCTCATTCCCTCTCCATTCGAAATCCTATTCTCGTCGCCGGAGTGCACTTCATATGATTACCGTGCTTCGACTGAATATTAATTTGAAACTCTTTTTTTGGCAAATCTTTTGTAAATAAATAAATTGAGTCCTGCACTCTTGGCCCGCAGTTATACCCTTAAAGTGTCGGAGGTAGGCATCGTCTTATTATAGAGGACGTGGGCTGACGAGTGACTTCGAAATCGCAATGGCGTGACCTTTCGAGAATATTCTGCTATAGGGTAGCGCTATCTCTGAATGTGAACACGATTTCTTGAAGCATTTAATTTGTGTTGAACTAGGTAACATTTATAAATATTGTGTGTAAGGATGATGTCGGACTCAATTGGGGAATATTCCCTTTGAATTGTTTTCGTGTGAGGCCAATTGAAATATTTTTCGAAAATCACCTGGGAATAGAAATTTCACTCAATAATGCAATAGGTGTCTGTATGGGACGAACTGAGCCACAGTGGAGGGTGCTGCTGGCCCTGGGGTTGCCTGGAGATGTTCAAACCTTTCTTGGTTGTCCATTTCCCAAACCTTTATTTAAAAATTGAATGTTGATGCGGGGCCTCTGATTATTTTTTTAAATCGGGACCGCAATTCCTCCAATATCGGCGAAAAAAAAAAGGTTTAGGAAGTAAGACCTTGAAGTTTCAAACATATTTACATTTGAATCACTCCAAGCCACTCAAGTCGTTCAAGCCCACGCTTTGTTAAGCGCAGTTCACGATGACTGACCAATAATTACATTTTTCTACTCTTCAAACTTAACTTATTAAGGGTTTCGATGGTTTTACGTCATCTAGGTCTAAATTAAGTTTAAATAGTGGAATAGAGGGTCTTTCACTCTAACGCGAAATCTCAATTGTATTCAAGAATGCTTTGGATGTACCCAATAAATGATTTTTTGTGAAACATTTCACCTCCTGCGGGGTCATCCACTAACTAGGTCTAAATGTAGTCACTAAGTAATCGGGTTCGGCTCGGCCAACGCTAAGGCAAGATAGTTCTCAATCACCGTGGTGATTGGTTGGAAGTGACTGGTGTTGTAATAACTTTGGTCCCGCCCTTATCATCGGAAGCGTTAGGCGCTTCGAAGCTCTGCTACGCATAACTCGGCGACAGATTTGAAGGCCGGAAAAATACGTTTATTTTGTTTTTTTCCCAGTATCAGAAACGATGGTAAAAAAGTAGTGAGCGAGCCCATTTTAATTATTGGCCATTCACCATGTTTCCATGCCACGATATCACACCTAAAGTTTCGAAGTTGGCCTAGTTTACGATATCTGTTGGCAGAAACTTAGGCTTCAGCCCCTAGTTCATTAAACTCTTGTGTGTGGCGGGGGTATCGGCAGTGGAATGCCCTCAACCGTGAAGTTCAGTCGTCATCTTCAAAGTTCAACCGGGCCGAATTTTCAAGTTCACGGTCGACTCCGGCGCATGCGCAACTCGCGTCTCGCCTTTTATTCGCCCATGACCAAACTCGATTGTCGTCAGCCGATTGGTTAACGATGAGTGTCACGTGCATGGCGCTATATATTTTTTATCTTGCAAGATGGATCCATCCCACTTGTGGATGTGGAAGGTAACTATAATGAACGCTTAGATTTTTACAGGTGGTTGTGCAACCGACAATTGACCAAGGTGGACAATGGTAGCAGACGGCGAATTGTAAACCAAATTCTTGGGCAAGTATCCAATTATTTCCGGTTGACGTTCGAGGTTGACAACCAATCGTAAACTAGCCATACATTTTAAGATTTCATTGCGAGCTGCATATCGAAAATGTATGTCCTAATGTCGCAGTATTATATTGGCAGGCGATACCAGAGTGAAAAACTATGGGAAATACTCTTCTTTATATGGTTCGGGGGAAATTTTCTTATACGCCAATCGCGATCACAACCGTAGAAAGCAGTAGGTTCAGGTATTAAAAGTGCGCTGAAATAAATTTATCCAAACGTGATGGTCATCATTATCAAACCAATAATTTCCCCTTAAAGGCTGGTGGCCCCACACCCTCTGCCGCCGCCCCGCTGCGACGGGCTCTCATGGTAATTCGTGTTTTTAGACTTCCTCGCTGCGGCCGGATCACGGTACATCGATATTTAAATTTATCCTGATGAACACTTAGATTAACTCCGAATCCAGAATGATATTGATATTAACAAAATATGAAACATTCCGTGTAACTATTAGGTAGTTACAATCACCTAGTCTTTTCTTAATATATCGATAATATGGTCACCTCGTAGACCATCGATGCGGATGCATATCATTGACTTCAGCTCGAGACTATATTATACAGCAATAATGGAGACTCTTCTCTCTACCTTATTGAGTTTAGGAATATATATCCGTTTTGGTATTCGACAACCAAAGGCTCACTTCCGGTCTTCCAGTATCACTTCTGGTCTTTGCAAAATATCTTAAGTGTCTGTGGGATTCTGTGGACCCGAATACGTGGGCGCACTGCCGCAAGGCAACGGGCTGCGAGTTGTGTCGTCCTTCGGGGACTGTCGAATTGAGGAGAGGGGGAGACGCGACTTGTTGCTCTCGTCATTTTACACCAGATCCCCGCTCCCCACCCCAGCGGCGAGGCGACGCTTGATCGAAATGGAGTCCGACGGTGTGTTTTCGCGGAGGATTCCCTCGAATGCGTCCTTCCCTTCGTTTCGCCTGGGAATTAATTCCATCCTCCACTTAGCATGTCCAACAGATGTGACTGCGGATTTTCCGATACATGAATGAATCGCATTTCGCTCATTGCTCGGCCACCGATTTCCGATATTCAGTCTTTAATATGGACCGTCTTGACTTTCGAAATATCGAGGTGATTACGAGGCAGTTGAGGTGACTGACTACATTAATTGAGACTACGGCATTTCTGTTGTTCTACATTATGGACGATGCAACAGTTACATTAAGTGTGTTATTTCTGTTATCTATCGTTTAGGGTATATTTTTCATCCTTAAATGATCAAGCCATAGTAAAATGAGTAAAATGAAACCAGTAGTCAACCCAAGAACTTGGTTTATTAGTTGAGAGGATAAAGCTCACATCGTACTAAACCCTACAGCATTTGAAATTCGCACGTCAAGGTAAGGATAGCAGATCCTTTCTCTGTGCCGCATTCTGATTTCCGAGAGGATGTGGTCCCAGAAAGATCATGCAGCTTTGGTGAAGCTGGATATCCGAAATGTTACCTGGCAGTGGGCAATTCGCTTAGTAGTCGAATGTTCCACTAGGCTATCCCGTTATTTTCAATAAAAGCATGAAAATTACTTTAAACTGTTTATAACATTGTCGGAATTAAATAATAGGAGTCGAAAATATTAAACATTGTTTTATTTACGAAATATCATGCTGTTCTAAGGAAATGTAATTTTTCCCCCTTCCACGCAATATTCATCACCCTTATAAAAATCATTCTTGATGACGCCAATGAGAAAGCTCGTTCGTGAATCCTTCGTACTGCAGGCCAATTTTTACTGTGTGATGTCCATAAATTATATGTATATTTCAATAACAAAGTGTTGTCTATTTGTGGGAATGTTTAAATGAATTGAACCAATACGGTATCCTTTTCGTCATTGTCTTGATCGTCTGAATTATTGAAATTAACTGGAAGCATAGGAAATCCATGCAAAATGTCGAATAGGAAACTCCAGGGTAGTGCTGGACTGGTGAGTAGAGCGTTCGGCTACCTCATCTGAAATATGGCTATTGCAATTTTCAGGATCAATATTTTCTGGAACCGACCTCCCCGCCTCCTGATTTGTTAATACGTGAATTTCACAAGTTCACAACTTGAACTCGACCCTCGACCATTTATGGTGATTGGTGTGGGTTTATTACTGTGGAAATATACGGATGTTCAACCGATATGTGTTGACCTTACTTGAGCCTTTGGACCCAAATAGGCGTGGCCCTCTAACGCTCTAGAGAAATGAGTAATTTTAATTTTTCTCTTATCTGGCCGGCCGTCGCCAAGCAGTTCGGGAATTCAACGGCATTCTCTCCAGTTGTCCCCTTTGTTCGCGGGATCCATTTATTTTCGGGCGATTTGCAGACCTGTGGTCCCTGTCATCCCGGAAAAATTGATGATGCAATTTATAAAATTAACGAGGACGTAAACGTCACTGCTGCTTGGACTCGACTTGAAATGACTGCGTCCTTATCTCCAGCAAAGACCAAAGCCTTCACTGCTGGTGGCCCCAAGATCATTCGTAACATTCGTCTCGGAAGTAAGCTCCGTATGTCACGGTTAATAGCAGACTCGTATCCTCTCCAACTGTGTTGGCAGTCTAGAGCTCTAAGTGCTCTAATCTTTTATGGAATGATAATACCGAAAATTTCTAATAAAATTATCCAGTTATATCAACTTGAAGTACTTATTCTTACCCTCGGCACAAGGAAAATTATTATTTACAATTTTTTTTCGCAATTGCGTGCTGCTGTCTAGTCTTCAACGATTTAGGCGAAGGATAAAATTTTATATTATTCATGTCAGTAATTATGGTTGTCTTAAATATCCGCAGGAATGACCAAATTGCCCCATACCATAATAAAACTCAATGGCTTGAAGCCAAGTCCCAGCGGGAATATTTAAGGGTCTTTTATTCGTTTTCTTTGTTGAATGAAAAACTTCATATTATTCAAAAACCTCTTTCAAAAACTCATGGCAAGAGAATTCAGTAGATAAATACGTTCTGGAGCTAAGCAGAGTTAAGATTTTTATATTTATCTTGCCTTCGCACAGTTAAGTACGAAAAAATAAAATCCCTTTAGTAAACGTAGACATTTGAGTGTCAGCTCAAGAACAATGATGAATAACAAAAATTTCTTCCGTTATTACTTTTAAAATGAAGTACTACATTGTATCGAATGGTTATTGACTGCAAAGTTTGTATTTTATTCGTCAAAATATTTACTAGTCTATGGAGATATTTAAATTACAATTGTATTGCATAATTTGCTTAATAAGATGTGCGATTCTTGTTGTTTCTCGTTCGTGTACATTCATGTCTAGATTTGAATCCCACATGCACCGTCCTTAATTCTTATACTTGTTGTAATACTTTTTTACGACCACTTTTTGTATTCACGGGTTCGTTTAGTAATCGTTTCCATTGCCCTTATTCATCAAATGAGAGCTTGTACAATGAAAACATTTTAATGAGAGTTTGTTTTATAGCTCTTTCCTTTAGGGATGTGTCCATCAGGACAATAAATGTGTTCTTTCATGGCTATTCCTCGCCATTGTGCACTATAATGAGAAGCATCCATCGCCTGCTCCACGCATTAGGGGCGGGCCCGGGATTTAATCGCGCAGTGTATTCTTCCTGATGGTTTTCTTTAGGATTTCGTTTATATTTGGCCTCCAAGCAGCTTCCGCCGACAAGGAGCGATGAAAAATGATAAATAACTGGTTTTAATAGCCTGTTGTAATATGTCCATGCATGGATAGTAATTTGTTTTCCAAAACATTTGCTTCATTCGAGTTGGTTTGTTGGAATAAAAGGCAATATGCTCAATCACGAAATATTGAATGTTATATATCAACATTTGTATTTTGCTTTATTTTTTTGGGTTCTAGGAATTATTTTTGCAGGGATAACTGAATTTTCTGATTTCCTCACAGAATATTCTATGAACTTTAGTGACTGCCAACACAATTTTTTAAATCGGAATGTGTCAAACATACTAGGACTACCAGATGATTTTCTCCAGTTTTGTAATGAGTTTCATTGAAAGCAGTAAAGATACAAATACTTAAGCTATAGTTTTACTAAAATTGCTAAAATCTCGCATTGAACTGTTCATGCCTTTACGATATTCTGAAAGATATACATTTGCATGTTTCTCTTTCTAAATATCTAGCGAAAAAAATGAAGATTAACCATCAATGGATATTTTTTCGAAATACATACATATGTGAGTAAATCATTCTCAGACTCTCACGTGGATTTTGTGAGTGTCCAGCGAAGCGCAATTATGCAATTTACTAGCTCTCGCGCCCTCTTATATGCGTGAATTCCTGTGTTGGACGAAGGGGCATTAATGAAACCATTCCCCTTTTGCCCCCCCCCCTCGATCACGCACTACCTTCTGTCACCCCACCNTCACCCCCCCCCTCATTTATGTCACCCCCCCTCCCACCACCATTCTCGCCCTTCTGGTGCTTGCTGTGATCTGCTCCGAGTGGCTGTGTGAACGCTTCTTGCGTCAGCTCTGTTCCGAAGTCGCCCGACGACGCGTCGCCCCGAGGAGGCGCTCTGGAAGAGAGGAGGCGTGCTGTTTGATTCGTCTGCCGCCCTCCGTCCAATGTTTAGGCCAGAGGAGATAGCTCCGCACGATGGCCCCGACTAGCGTAATACCTCCGCTAAATAATGGCTGTTCGACATCTCGGGGACGCACTAGCGGCGAGAACACGTCCAGAAAGGTTTTTGTTTTTTTGATTTAATTTTCTGCCCATCTCCCCTGTGCAGCTCCATTAAATTGTCAAATTATGATAATCATTCTAATTTTCAATTTAATTTTTGCGAAATGGTTGTACAGTTTGAGCATCTGCAAAGTTTGATGAGTCGCCGGGATGGATTGGTCGCCGGGCACACTTGGTGACACGCTTGGATTTTGCGAGGACCGAGGAAGCGGTGTCAGGAAGCGAAAGAATTGGCATGGGCATGGATAAGAATATAGGGCTGCAGTAAGACAGTCTTCCCGTTTAAATACTAATGATGAACTAATTACGATTCCTTTCAACAAGGATTAAGGCTGAAACTCCTTCAATGGAGAAGCAATGAAGCGAGCTTGTTGGCTATAACAATTACTAGAGGTATGCGTGATCTCCGAACCCAACAGGCTTTTTTAACTGTATGGATGGAGGTAGAGAGTTTATGGAGCTGGGGAAATGGATCATTAAAATGCGGTCTCTAGGGGTATTCAGACCAGTTTTATGCGGGGTTTAGAGATATAGCAGTGCTCAGTCCCTTAGGATTCCACGGAAATATCATTTTGCTGGTTCAATAACAAAACATACCTCTGAATTTAATACTCTTATTATTATTGCATCTATTTCTACGATTATATATTGCTCTCAACTTCGTATGGTATCTCCCCTATCGATGAAACATGTGGGGCTGAAATTATTCCCTCGGTGTGAGCAATTAAACTCATAAGTACGATCCGTATTTCATTTAGGCGGTGAGCGGTGCTATAGGTCGCAAATGCTCGAAGAAAATTCAAGATGGGTAACACTAAATGCAAAATGACGCCTCTCCTGTACTTCCAACTTCGAATATTTTCCCATCGAGAAGGCGTGTGGGGGAGGGAGCAAAGGAGGATGGGGAGTCAGAGGAAGCGAATAATGATTGCCTGCGGTGGATCGAAGGGACACGGGGATGAAGAGGCCAAAGAATAATTCAGACACGAAATGTCAATCAAACCCACGAATTTCTTAAAACAAAAAAAATATTTTTGGGAAGGAGAAATGTTTTTCTTCACTTACTAATCATAGAGAATTAACATAAAAGCTGCCGCCTACTCGGTATGCCTATTATTATGCTATCGGAGAACTTTCCGTAAGTGGTGTCTCTGGTGAGGAGGCGAGAGCGAAACAACAGCGGTCGTCTTTTGCTCTCGGGGCTCTGGAAATCTCGATCGGTGCATCCCTTCCGCCGCCCTTGCGAGGATATGAACGATGCTCGTGACGCAGTCGATCCTCCCTTCTCCTCCGGGCGATTACGTGTTAAACGCTCCGATTTTCCACCATTTGATCCTCGAAAACAAGGTTGAGTCGACAGATCGAGGAAGAGAAAAATTAAGAGCTTTTTTATTTTATGAAATCAATCGAAAATGGCAATGTGGGAAAGAGTCCTTAACGAACCCAATGGGACGAATCTCGATGAGGCATTGGGCTCTTTCGGTGGTCATATCTGATGCAAAAGAATGACGGCAGTAAACAATGTGAATGAGTGGATTTCTTTCCTTCGCTAAACTGCCAAAAAGTAGTTTGTTTAGCGCAACGTAGGGTGATAGGAACGTAGCCAGTTCTGAGCAGAAATTATCCGGAAACCAATTGGAATCGGCATCAAACAAAGAAATATTAAGTACAAACTTATTAAATCAAAATAAAAGGGGTGATTTCAGTGTTAATTTGTTAAATTAGTTATTTTAAATTAAGTTGTGTAGGAAGTCACATTTATTGGCATGAATTATCAGGTACTACTCGACTATGAGAGGAGCCTGCCAAAGAAGTGCCGTTGATGAAATGCAACAGTCATACGTCCAAACCCACGAAGAAAAATTAAATCCGCACTCTACTCGCCGAAGTTCCCTTTCATTAGCTCCCTCCTGCTTGTAAAATCTTCTCCACCTGACTTAAGTCTTCTATTCGATACTATTATCGTGTAAGATACTTCCCAAATAAAATAATTGTTTTGCTTGCTCTTACGTAAGTCCTCATACTTCGTGTCTATATGAACTACCGTGTGTCCTCTGTTATGTGCCTGCCGATAAGAACTGATTTAAAGAATGCTTTTTCCGTCGTACGATCCTCTCTATCACTAAAGTGGAAATTAAAAGAATTGCTATAAGCAAACTAAGTCTGTCTAATTATCTTTTGAATTTCAACTTTAAATAGCAGATTTCCATCAAATGATTTTGTCCAAATAGCTATAGCCTCACGCCCCAGTGGTGAGTTGCATACTATTGGGTAAATTCGTACTATAGAGTGGATACGAAACGGGAGAAGCGCCTTTTCCCTTTCCGACTTTCTCTATGTGCTTTCCTTTGTAATTATTTCGGGCTGCGAGTGTGCTCCTGTTTCGAGATGACTGCCGGAGAAAGAGGCTGGGAGAGAGGGGGAGAGAAGGTGCGGAAATCGCCTTTCCCTTCCCTCCCGTGTTGGTGTGATATGCGACATAAACCTACTGCGGATGCACTCATTCAACACTCTCTCTGGCAGTCCGCTATGTAACTCGGCAAACGCATCCAGTCCCTTTCCAATCTATGCTCCAATTTTCCGAGCGGAGTAAAATGCTCCAAATATCACGTTCGGTGCGCCACGGCCGCCTGCACACACGATGTCTTGGGACGTGGCGGGCTCGCCTCTGGAGATCAATGTCTGTATCTACATACTTCCCCTAAATCCGCCGCAAGATTGTGTGGCAGATAATTTTAGGGCAGAGTCATTAACCTATTGCGGAAGAGGAATAAAGAAGAGGGGAGATTGGTGATATTTTTTCTTATTGTGTCACGTTGTGTGACGTTAAGGTGAATTGGTTGTGGGAAAAATGAGTTCCTGAACCTATTGCTTCAACAGTGGATATAGTTGTGAGGGACTTGGTGTTTTTCGGGCGTATGCTGTTTGTGAAAGTCTCACGGGCCTCCAACAGGTCAGGAATTTCGTTGCCGACGTTTCGGTGGCCAACTCTACCATCGTCCTCAGGGCGTGGAAGACTCCTGAGGCAGTAGATATATTTATCTAGTTTTGTCATTATAATTGCGACGTTAGATATTGAGTAGGCTTCGATTATTTTGATGGCGTGTAAAATAGCAAGATTAATTACTCGGCACAAGTTTACTCGAGCATCAAATATTCCGTGTCTCCAGGAGCTCCCATCCACGCTATCCCAGCCATGAAATGACACTTTGTGTCATTTCATGGCTGTTTTTCGCGAACCTGGGAGCCTACCTCTTTATTTTGTTCAGTTATTGGATCAATGTTTTCTGGGATGGGTCTCGAACACTCGCAGTGCAATCGATATCCGGGTATGGTACCGATACTGACTCAAAAATAGAGCCTAGCTATCTTTACGTAAGCTAGAGCGAGTTACAGGTGATAAACGGAGCTAATGGTCCTATTCAGACGGGGATATAGCGTGCCTCTCTCTTCATGGGGGCAATCTCATAAATAATGAAGGAGTATTTCAATTATTTTTCCATAATCACGTTTTTCTAGGTTTTCGTATGCTTTCACGCATGAATGGTACCCTTTTATGCTCAGGTCGTTTACCCTACACGAAAAGCAAAGTTCTTATTTATAACTATATTTCTTGGCAA
>LYUA01000459.1:589086-600460 GCA_002093875.1 Calopteryx splendens | reverse complement strand
GGGGGTTGAGAGAGAAGGCCGTGTTGGAGTGGAGGGCGTGGACACAACAGTGCACATAGCCAGCGCGGCGGCGGTCACGAATATAGCGTGTGCTCTGTCATCTCGCACGGGTGAGGGAGGGAGGCAGCTGTCTTCGCGGGCGGGAGGAGAAAGGGCACGCGGACTAAGCCTTCCTCCCCCGTGCCCCTCAACCTCTCCTCCCACCTCACTTTTAAAGACCATCCCCCGAGAACCAGCCACGCCGCCCCCTGTCCCTCGAAAACCTTCCGCGCTCCTCGATATTCAATTTTTTTCCGTCTCTTACCTCGTTCTCTTTAGATCCTCCATCTCCCCACGTCTCCATCCCCTGCCCATTTTCGAGCCTGGCGCCACTGTCTAGCACGTGCCTCGAGAGTCGCGGCTCCTTTGTTTATTAAGCCTCGCCATAACTCCCCCGCCCCACCCTCACCCTCCGATCCGAACGCGTGTACGTGCTGCGTGTAATCGAAGCGGCTCGCTTGGTGGCCCCTGGTTGTCTTAAACCCAGTGGTCGGCAAATGCCTTTGATCGCGGGACTCCATGCTTGGCCTGCCCCCAGGGAATAAGGGTGCTGAAGTACCGACTGTCTCTAACATTTCAATTTAAATCGAAAACCTTAAAAATATAATGACAATTAAATAACTCAGTCTGCGTGCATAGCTCGTCCGTCATGAATAGAAAACGTTTATGATAAGTAAAGTACATCGGGTTGTAAAAGATAATAAGTTCATCTTATTCGATAAGTCGGCAATTCCATACTGTCTGAAGCAATTATGTTTAATATCCTGCTCTACCTTACGTTGTGGTTTTTAATCCATAAGTAGGTAAGTTTTTAATCAATGATATCCATCCATAAGTCCTTCAATTTGTTTCCAGTAGTACAAATATCGGGGTTTCTGACTTTGAATTGAAGCAGTTGATGATTTTGTTTCATGGATATAGAAGTAATTTTATAGTGATATAGGACTTTTTATTTCTTAATCTTTCACTTCCAACTCAGATTGGTGCAGTGTATATAAATTCATATTTATCTTGTACGTTTTTTAGGCATTAATTGAAAATTGGTTTACTTACAAATCACTGCCGAATTGATAGGCCTACCCTGTAACAGCAAATGCTCATGAATTTCCTTAAAGACTCATCGTGCAGCACACGCGATATAAATAGCTAATGATTAAACTGTGGGAAAAATCCTAGCTTTCCATCTAGAGTGTCTACTGCCACCAAAAAAGCAGGCCGTGGTATTCTTCATTCTTGCGAGTGAAAGAAAGTGATATTGATCTGCGCGAAGCCACCTTCTTTTCATTAGGTAAAAAAGGTACTTAAAATTCATGAGCAGGATCGATCATTGAATTGGGCATCAGTTCGTTCTGTAATTTGAACATTTTAAGATGATTTGTATGTTGCAAAAAAATTCGTTGGAGTTTTCATTTCCGTTCAAGTCTATGGGAATAAAAAAACGACCATATCCAATAGGATATCCAATCAATGCCAACAGTTAAGGCAGTGTAGGCACTTACAAACTCGATACAGACCAAAAATCTCTTTTTCCATGACTCTCTCCTCGATTCCATTCAACGATGCGGTTGTGTTTTTGCTTCTCATATCTAACGAGAAGTCTCAGCTGCCCAGGTGTATGGTTTAATTGGAGGTTGAGGTTGTTTATTCTATTAAGGATGGCTCCGAAATTGATAAGAAAAGAAATAAAATTGCAGAAGGAGGCTTGAAAAAAAGCTTGCTTTAGCACCTTCTGGTCAAAATAATAGTAATCATGGTGTTTTAGAGTTCAGCCTACCGTATGCTTCACCAAAATAGAAGATACTACAGTTGAATTGCTCCCTACTTGATGGCAACGAATGTACCGTTACAGTTAAAAAAATTAATGCCTTCAGAAACTGAAATGGCTTATCGTCAATGGTAATGAAGCCTCGTCATCATTAAAATTAACGTAGGTGTATGCAGAAAACTATATTTTGCGATAATTTTCACTAAATAAGGGGAAATATTTTACTCGAGAATTTATATCTAGGTTTTTTTAATCAAGAACTCAAGTGCTTCATTGCCGACTACTTATCAGTTCGCTCAAGTAGTAGGATTCGTAAAATTACATCCACGTCAAAAGGCTACTGAATACGTGAAAAGGCGCCTTGCACGTCGCCGACCCGTTTCGCCGTCTTGAGGGCGAGGGGCTACATTCGTGGCGCATTCCTGTTGCCCAGTTTATGATCAACCTCACGCTCCACTTTTTCTTTTGGCGCAGGTCGACAAACTGGCCGAGGTTCACAGCCGTCTCGCCGGTTCGTCTTCTTCCACAGCCGCCGCGGGAGAGGTGGCGACCCCGAAGATGGTGGGCGGGGGCAGCCCCTGGACCCCCGACCCGCCCTCGGACCAGTCCCCGTTGGGCAAGGGCCCCGAGGCCAAGAGGAGGAGGAGGTGCGCTGACGCCACCGCGGACGCCAGCCGACAGTCGGGGGGCAGGGCCAACGGCGAGCAGGGCCACGGGGCGAGGATGATGTTGGCCGAGGAGGCGGAGGGGGAGACGGGGGAGGAGAATGACCTGGTGGTGGACGAGGACGGGGAAGTCGAGGAGGAAGAGGCGGCGACTCCTCCCGGAGTCGAAGCCGCTTCCCCCGGGAACGGGAAAGCCTCGAGTCGGAAGACCGAAAGTATGAGGTAAGTTTTCGGTACACCCTTTTCCATCATGCTGGACAAAAGCGTCGCTCAAGTCTATGCGACTGTTGCAAAATTCGACCGTTATGATAACTGTTACAAATGAATAATTGGGAATGAGTGTGTTCACACGATCCTCGACTTTCTATCAGGACTGAAAAATTTTGATTAAAGCGCCTAAAATATGGTGAAGTACTGATATCACTGTGAATTGATGAAGTTGATGAAATTTTATGGATATGTTGGGTAAATATTATACAATAAATTTCCTACTCTGAGCATTAGCGAGGTTCTTTTATTCATTTTTCATTCTTTGACTTAGCATTCCAGCGTTCACTTCAAGCATGTACGGAGTAATAGCTAAGTAGAAAATATTTCAGAATTCATGTATTTGTAAACAGTGTCTTTAAGAAAAACTGTACTTGATAACCAGAGAAGAATTAGTTCATTAATTCTCTTTTTACGTGTTTGTTTTCGCAAACTTATTCAAGTAAATTTAAGTAACAAAAAGCACATATCGTTGGCACATGTAACAATTTGAATAAACAATGTATATGTAATTATATTACATTGATTCACGTATCGTTCATACTGATGAAAAATATCTTTGGAATGAATTTAAAACTGGCCACTTTTCCTTACAAGATGTCGGACCAATTGTTATGGGCATCGTTATCAGATTCTTAAAAATAATGACTTTCAATCGAACTCTCTTTATGCGCGCTGATAGTGCTGCATTCTGAACCACCTCAAGATTTGAATAAGTGGGTATATTTAATATGAAAAACCTTAGGTGCACAAAATAGCTTTGCCAAAATATTCACTGTAAGCGCGGCACACTTGACCACCTGTGATAAATCCAGGGAGATTGAAGCGCCCATCATAATTCCCTGCCCATTTTGTGAACCGTTATTAAACATTAAGTAATCATATTTTTTATTGGTTTTTATATTGTTCTGTCGTACTGGATTGTTAATGATCAAGGATATTTCATTTCGTGGACAGTGGCGGCGAGTCGGACCGGAGGAAAGAAAACAGATTGACGGTGATAATCGACCAGTTGCTGAGCAATCGGACGAAAGTAAGGGACGCCGGCACACCAGGAATAGGTCTTCCATCAGGTAAGGAAGAGCATCCTCGAGTTTTAGTGTAGCATGACACGCAATAAAATCTCAGCAGTTGAAAGTATATAGGTCAGAATTTACAGGAAGGGGAGGCCCCAGCATTTGAAGAAATCTTCTCGGAGCGCGGAAACATGTCTGTATGAAGACGGTTAGCAAATTATTTAAGCCGATTTGTCACATATATTTAGCTGAAAAAAATATTTTGGGATTTCAAAAGAATTAGCAGCCCTTATACCTTAGAGAAAGAAGTCAGTTTGAAAAGTTATTACAATATTTAGATTATACAGCCTTATTTCAAAAGCATAAAAATACTACGGGAATCATTAACTGGAGGCCAGAACAAGAAATGAAGGAATTCTTAGACGAATCACAGTTGAGCTTGATAGGTAGCAGAAAAGAAACCATTCCAACTTGGAGCAAAAGATTGAGTTAACGTTGACAGTTTTCATAGAGAAAAAGATCTAATGAAAGAAATCAAGTTTTTATCCTATTTCGTTTTGGAGGAAGAATTTGATAACGTTGGTTGCGACAGAGCAAGTGGTACCATAAAGGAAACATAGATTCGTTATAGACCCATAAAGGAAGTAGGAGGGGCAGAAAATTGATTAGTAGGGAATGAAGAATCGTTTGTAGAGATTAAATGCGACTGCAGTGCTAATGAGCAAGGTTGAAGAAAGGAATACAGCATTGAGGGGGCATTCCCCATACGGGATTCGTTCCTTCGACCTTAGTGAGTATCCGGCGAGCGACGCATTCATCGGATCATCCCGTTTCTTATTGTATTCCTTAGAAAAAACATGCGTAATTGTTGTGGTATATATTTTACGCTTTTTTCATGGGATATTACTATGAATATTTTTCTCTGTTGCTCAATTGATTGTGATTTTATTAACATATTAATTGTCTTTCGCGTTTTATAAATAAAATGTGGTTACAGCTTCAATTACTACGATGACATAAGTGTATCTGTTTATACCTTACTAAGCTGTATTTTTCTCGTTGCATATTTAATTTTCATTATTAATTATACTGTTTTAATTAAACGTAGAGTTATAGTGTGTAGAGTTAACGCTATACGCCAACTTAAAATGATGCTGTTGATTTGCAGCCTGACTCTACGCTCCAACTTTTTTAAAAGTAAAATCGACTTTACCTTCATTATTATCTCACCGCCTCGTGGTTTTGTTGATTCCCGGCTATCGCAGGGAAAATTTTCTCGGATATAAAATTACGATCAATTCCGGTTTTTCCAGCATTCCTGATTTAATAGTATCGCATGATCTCATTTGTTACTATTTTTTCAAGCACACACGACGCGTAGAGAATGGCACATGAGATTACTTGGCAAAACTTTTCCAGCATGACTGAAGAATTATTTTTCGCCATTAGTGCAGTGTTGAACGATTATGTTTGAGTGGGCGTCTCCAATTCAGTGGCCACACGTTAACATTTCACGGTGACAAGAGAACCCATATATGGCTCTCCGATTAGACTCAACGTGACGCTATAATTCAGTCTAATCAATCTGTTTCCTGGTATCTGAATAAAAAATAATTCATCACCTTTTGACGACGGGGAAAATATGGTGAGAGATAATGGGTCCAAATGCGTACGCGTAAGGGAAATAAAGATGAAATAAGAAAATCATCGTGCATACATTGGTGTAATTACGCTTTTCAAATCTCAATTGGCTGTTGACAGGCAGAGCGAAAGGCTAATATGTACTCAATCTTTTTGAATTTTGTCAGATTACTGTTCGTTTATAACGCGAAAATGACAGATGCTAATAACCCAATTTTTATCGCTCAATTATAAACACACATTAGTTGGTCAGACTCGCTTTCGTTTTAAGTCCTGCTAGCTCATTTGATTCACAATAAGTGCTATTTTTCGTTTATTTATCCTAGACTATAACCCAGAAGATAATCTGTGGGTGTTTTAAGTGATAATAAAAGTAGCAAATGTTAAAATTACTCCTTTAATGTTGCTGATGTAGGAGATGGAAAATATGTTTTAAATTTTTTCTTTTAACGCTCTGTTTTGTGCATTCGAAGTCATATCCCACTCTTGCTGATTTTTACTGGCATATATATGTATGGCGTATGGAAAAATATTATATTTAGACTTTGGAAACCTAACCGGTAATTGAAGTATCGTGTATTTTAATGGCGGACCTCTCTAGCATCATTTGCCCTTTAGTAACTTTTGTGAATTACATTATATTAATAGTCCAACGGATTATTTTTGCCTATTTTTGTTATCAATTAGCCTAAGGAACTCATTGCCGATAGAACGCTCTTGAGGACATTTGTTGTGAAACCGGTTAACCGGTTTTTCTTTTTCCTAAGATTGGAATGATGCATTTCTCCAATCTCATTCTCTTATCCCTTGACTTTTCATCTCATCATAACATATTTAATCACCATAAGACATTTCATATATTTACATCTCCCATCATTTCTTAGACGCCCTATTCCTATCAACGTTTAAAAAAATTGGAGACATTGAGTTTAACATAATAAATCTCCTTAAGTCGGTCAAAATTCGTGGATAGTCCATTGGCAACATTTGTTTCAATATAGTTAGCATCTAAGATCCAGCAAAGTGCTCCTTAATGCGAATGTATTGAGTATTTTCTGTGACAAAGTATAGTAATTTCTTTCTGACGAGGACTTGATGCTTTTAATATGGTGCTTTTAACGATCTTAATGTTTTGAAATAAGAAACAGGTACTCTGAAAAAGTACTATTTCATGTAGGCATCAGTCTTTAAATAACCTCCCATTTCATTTTTCTTTGCTTGTATAATAAGGACAAGGCTGCCAAATAATATTCCCACGATTAGCTAAATTATTGCATTTTATATCCCCTTGTCGGCTTATCAATCAAAATATCTGTAATATGCAATAAATGCAGCAAGTGTCTGGGCCATTCCCGTCCAATATGAATTTTAAAATAGTCTTTAGCCAAAAATTAGTTTGAACTGAAACTATATATGCTCACTCAGCTATTTTATTTGTACAATTCAATTACGTACGCACACACCCGTGCCCCAAGAAATGGAAAAAAAACCCACAAGGTAGAATTCGAACCCGCAGGCTCCGGATTAGCAGACGAAAGTAAACCAATCTTCAACCCAAAAATCTTAGCCTCAAAAATCTTATAAGATGCATGCTGATTGGGCTTTGTTGAACCATTTTTCAACTGTAAGCAGATCTTCACCGATGAATGAAGGAGAAGGATGTGGTATTCCAATGATTCCTTCGACTGGCGTCAGCAGATACCGTGAAGCGAATCGGCAACCCCTTACAAATCATAGAACCCATCACCCATCAAGGCGCAGGGTGAGTGAAAATTAATTATTCAAGAAGGCAGCAAGTCGCCTAACCGGTGCAGTTTATAATTTGAAGCTAAATATGACACCTACCCGAAAAAAACGGTCAGTCTGAGCTCCTCTGAAAGTGTCTATAGGCCCTCATTTCAGCAATTGACTGACGCATGCGGTGACAAAAGAAGCTTGATCATCAACCGTGAGATTTATGTAGATTTGTCTCATGAGCTCCTTTTTATCGAGAATCATCAATAAAAACATTTTTTTCATGCGTATATATTTCACCATTTCAGCTAGTATTGGAACCATGCTGGTGAACGTCGGGATCAAGGCACACATACTGTGCTGAAGGTAACCACGGTAAGGGTGTAGGGTTGAATGTATATAATGAACGCACGTGCACCATAGTATGAAATAGTTCCCGATCCTAAAAGTAATTATTGGTCATGGCATACCTAAATAATGTAATGAGTTTCTCGAAAAATTACTTATAAATAAAACCTTAAAAGGATATATTATTAATACCACTATTTACTTATGCATCTAAATGGTACCCTGCCAGCCACCACCAGGGTGTGTGGTAAGGGGTATTACCGCACCGGACGTGCACAGCTGCAATAATACATTACAAGAATGCTAGAGCCAAACGAAGAGGTAAAAAAATTCAATTGATGGAATGATTATACCATAAGATTAGCATGCACTTTATATGTAAGCATAAAATAGTATTCTACACATGCAACCCGAGCTGTTATTAGGGGTTGCAAATGATGGAGTTAATACGTGAATACTAACTGCGCTATTTCGCATTATAAATTCTTTCGTGAGCGCTGTCTTTGACAATTATTCTTTCATCCCCTATCATTCGCGGTAAAAATTACTTTTTAAAACTAACCGTTCTAAAGTTAGTATCTCTCTGATCTTATTAACGTGATGTCTCGTTCCGTAGTTCGACGTGGTAAGTAAAACATCTTTAACATCATCAGAAAATAGAGCAGCTTCAAATTAATGTAAAAAATTTAATCTCCGGTCGGAGAGGGATTCACGATCTAGTTATATAATCCAGTAACGGTGCTAAATTTATCATAACATCGTTTAGCAGCTCTAGCTCCTCTTCGCTGATCGTGATCTAACTCTGCAATTAGGCCCGCTTCGTGAGGATCCCATATCCTAGAGGTATATTCTAAGTGAGGCAGGTCTAGAGGAAGACACCATCACTCTTTTACCCTCTCGTAAAATTAGCCCACCACCCTTTTATTAAATCCTAATTTTTGCTTGCCCACATATCCCCCAAATATTTTGCCCCAAGAGAGGCATGGAGTTAGAGGGTAATACCCAAGTAGGTATTTAATGTAGTCTACACTTGATACATTACACTTGGTCTCTTTGATACAATAGGCGGTCGCTTTAGAGATAACCTTTTTAAAAGGCTTATCGCTATCCACTTCTTTAAGTTAAAATCCTGTTGCCATTTTTCGCACCAGTCCTTTATTGCATTTAGGTCATCAACTAATGCTTCTCTCTCCTAGGGTCAGCGAATATCTCTGTAAGTAGCTGCGTCGTCAACAAATGTACAGAACCATTAACTGTGAAGTTAATGTCCTTGATGTAAAGAAGGAACAAAAGAGATCGATGACACTTCAATGGGGAGCCCCTGATGCAACTCCAGTTGTATTGGAACTAACTAACACCATCTATGACGACCCTTTGTAATTGATTGTTTATAGGTAACATCTTTTACCAAGCATATGGTGTTTTTATCTATTGCTTAGGATTCTTACTTCCTGATGAACTTGCTTTGTTACTCTTCGTCGAAAGCTTTCATAAAATCTAAATAAATGCCATCCACTGGAACATTATTATCTCCCGAGCTCAAAACGTCATGCATAAAAAGTAGAAGTTGCGTTTCGCATGACCTACCCTTGCGGAAACCGTGCTGATTTTACATCAATAGCTCCTGGCCAGCGAGTTGGTTCATTATCCATTATCGAAATAACAACTATATGTTCCATTATCTTACATTAAATGGATGTTGGTAAGATGGGTCTGTATTTACTCAAATCCTCCCTAACACCGCTTTTAAATATAGGTGTTTTTTTAAGCTATTTTCCAGTCTTTGGGTACCATGTGATCTGTTAGGGACTTTTTAAATATCACCTCCAGATAAGGTGGCAATTCCATCGATAGTTCATTGCATACACGAGAAGATATTTGATATGTTCCGGATGATTTACTAGGCTTAACAATTCTAAGCAGTTTTTCTGTTCCGCTACTTGAAATAGGAATGTTGGACATTGGTTAAACGAACTGATTAGGTAGGCTATCGGTGAGATTCTGTGGGAATGTGGTGAATACGCTTAGAAAGGAGGAGTTATATATAATAAATAAGCATTTTTAACTGCTGGTTTCTTTTGTGCCTTTATCGTTTTTCAGCGACTTAACTATGGAGTCATTTCCCTGGACTTCCCTGACATGTGACCAAAATGCTTTTGGATTAGGATTTTGGAAGTGTACTACTATTTTTTCACTCTCAAAGTCACTAAACGCTTTCCGAAAGGCTTTCTTGGCATTTGCCCTAGTTTTCTTATGATCTTGGATAATCTCATTAAGTTCATCGTTGGAGATATAACTTCGGGCATTTTTCATCGCGATCTCGAGATAGCTATTCCACGCATCCTTAAATAACACTGCGTTTTATAAATTCTTTGAAATTGAGGAATGATTCGCTGTAACTCGCGTTTTAAACCAACATAGTCCCCTTTCTTATAGGCACCAGTAAATCTTACTTTTTTGTTTCTCACACCCTACCGCACTAAGAGAGAATTTAGCGTTTACTACTCTGTGATCACTAATTCCTTTAACTGTCTCTATATTTAGGACCTTTTTGGGTGCGTATATTGCTAATAAATCAAAAATATTATTTCCCATAGCGGGTGAAGGTATTAGTTGATGCGAGGAGGTAGATGCGTAGGTATGTAAGAGTGAATCGCAGATATCTTTGTTGTTCCTGCCAGTTCTGAAACTATTATTACTCCAATAAAGGGAGGGCAAATTGATATCGCCACTTATTAGGTCGCTTTCCTTGTTTTGAGATAAGTAGAATTTTACCTGTTTGTCTAGTTCTAATATTGAGTGAACGCTAGCACCTGGTGGTCTATAAAACGCGCACACACAGATTCTTTGTGAGCAAGGACTTTTTGTTGAGCACCAAGCACTTTCTAAACAATTATCCGGAATCATCTCTGCTCCGCTGGCCACTGAGGACTTTACTACAACAAAAAACACCACTCCCAATTCTATTTATTCAATCGTTTCTGTAAACTGAGTAGCATTTTGGGAAAATCTCACTGCCTGCTATTTCAGGCAATAACAACTTCCAATGCCAATAATTAGATCAGAATCTGTTCTCTGGATAAGGTGGTGGGTGATATTCGGCTATTTTATTCTTTACACTTCGGCAGTTATCTGCTACTACAGATGTAGTTTCCTCGACATAAGGCTTTCTTGCAGGGTTAATTGTGTGCATTTTCTTACCGTTCACTAATCCTCTATAAATCCTTTCGCTCACTTGACTACCTATTATTCTCGTGAATAAATCTCTTATGTAACTGTTCCATGTGACTGACACTTAATTCTATTAAAGAAAAACTTTTTTTGCAACGAGGAATTTAAAAACCCGCTAATTGAATTGACACACAGATCTGTACTCTACCTTAAAAAATGCCTTCAGTACTTGAATATGAGATGTTAAGCACTCATTATTGATTTTGGTTTCTTTTGCCTCTTTCTTTCGGGAGTTTGAAAAAATTTCCAAATCAAAAGAAAAATTTCCCAAGCAAGTTTCTTTGCTTGTTCTAGCGAGCTCTGGTTGCTTGTTCCTGTCTAGGATCTTGATTGTTCCCTCCAGTTTTTGTCCCTTGTTTTGGTTCACTCCTTGGAATTGATCATGGTTCTAACTTAACTTAACTTAGTGATTGATGTTTTAATTAATAACGGCGATTATAAAATCAAGGAGGTATAGTATTTACTTTGCGTATGTTGCTTGCATTTATTTCTTGCTTAACATTGGTAATAAAATTAGCTTTGGCTCTCCCCTTCTGCTTTCCTCTCCGTAATTTTCAGGGTTGATATGAACTCAAGGATGATGAAGCAAGAATTAATTTTATTTATGTATAATTTATATATATATTATATATTTTATATATATATATATATATATATATATATATATA
>LYUA01000459.1:563639-578696 GCA_002093875.1 Calopteryx splendens | reverse complement strand
GGGGGGGATGGGGGAAGGTCCGCTGGGGCTCAGACTCCGAAACAGCGGTCGGTGAGGCGATTCAAAAGTTGTGAACAAATTCTTGAAACGCACACTTACTTCAAATTGTGCGCCCAATTATGCGGCAATAGTCATCCATGCGATCTTACGTTGACCTCGTGGAAGCATTCAATTTAACCAAATTTCTTCCAGGTTAAATTCATGGACCTTTTTATTTATGGAATAATTACGCTCATCCCTAGCGCTCTTGCTTCGAATTACGATCTCATTAGTAAATGGAGTGATTTTAGTTCACGTGAGCACTTTTTTTGTGCATGGCTCGAGTCGACCAGCATGCTCGAAATATATGGCACCGTCATGGAAGTATATGGCTTCACTTTCATCCAGAGGTTAGTGACTGCTGCCTAAGTAGTCAACTCACAGGATCATCTACTGCAATCAGTGCCTGTACTTAATTTTGAAAGTCTAGTTTGCACTCAAATAATTTTGCAGCCAGAGACGCACAATAATGAGGTCACAAAATGATTAGCATTCACTGTAACGAGAGGACAAAGCCCAGAGGTTGTTAGGGAGATCTTAGATAATGATGAAGAATTGATTCAAAATGTGAATAGAAAGATTTTATGTGGGAAGGTATGTAATACTAAAGTTACTTGAATATGAAATTATAGTATTAACTGTTACTAGTACCTATTATGTTTAAAATTTTGTAGGAATGCACTAAGCTTATTTTATGCCACATTCATCAGTTGGATTCGGAATCCATTAAATGTAATTTTCAAGCAGCGTGACTCATAGCTTATCGTTTAACCTATTGCCATTAATAAAACCACATTTCCTCGTGACTACCAAATATAATCCTTCTATAAAACATAAGGTAACGGCAGTAAAGAGAGAGAAAGGCGTAAATAGCCGGCAATGGCTTATGCAAAGCATATTTATATTACTAAGAACTGATTCCTACTCCGGTGTGCGGTATTGCAGCCACTCATAACTGCAGGAGGTGGTACTTAGGTATTTGGATTGTCCTAGTCGTTTTAAAAGGTAAATTCTCTGTAACGTAAATCTCCAAATGAAAATAAAATGTCGACGGCCTCAAAGACAATTTGTCCAACCGGTGACTTGCGTGTCCACAAGTTTCTTCGCCGACCAATTAGGAGCGTCGATCAATGCGTCCAATTATGTCCTAATTCATTACCGCCGAGAGTTATTGAATTCCTAAGTTCGCTCTCATCACGAATCTTTCTCAGACACCCTGGATTCGAAAAATTGTTGCTACAATATTTGACTAAAATGAATACAAATCAACAGTATAGGCAATAGGTTCGGTTAGTTAGTTGATTGCTAGGTTTCGAGGTGGATTGAGTAACCGTCAGAAGCTTTCAGTCCAAAGTCGAAAATTTCTGAATGGAGTTTATCAATTTGTAATCTGAGCTGCTCTTACTTGGAGAAAAAATTGACTCTCGAGTTATGATCCCGGGCCCACCGATTGGAAGGCCATCTCATTGGTCGAAGCTCGGTCAAAATGGTTCCTAAGAGAGAAGCGAGAGAGCAGAAAAGGGAAGGGGTAGGGCGGAAGGGAGGGGAGGTTGGGGCGACAGCCGGGCACCTTGGAATGCGAGGTCAACCCAAGTGACGGTTGTTTTTTGCAGCAGCAGGCGGAGTGTACATTCAAATTGACCCGAGATTGGAATATTAATTATCCTTCGCCTCTCGCAGATCTTTTTATTCATCAGGGGCAAGAGAGTTATTCACCACCGATTTTTATCCAGTCAGTGCCTTGTAAGAGATATGTCAAATTATTAGTATTACCTGTATTTTAATTGATGGTTAGGATTTGATAAATGGTTGAGAGTTGGACGCCCACTGGTTAACGATCACAGTGTAATGGTTATAACTTCACGGCCGCTTTTTAAAATTGCAGTAATTCTTGCTATGGAAATGAATTTTTTTTTGCAAAAATTAAATATGCTGTCAAACACCACGGACTTAAAATTCGAAAAACGTCGGAATGAACTATTAAAAGCGACATTATTTGAAATTTACACATTTATGAATTTAGCACTGGCTTAGCTGTTATTCCCTCCCTGTCGAGTGAATTAATTAGTCTTCAGTAAGGATATCTGATAATAAGGGAATAATCACGATAAAAAAATGAGATTTGATTTCATCAGTATGAAATCTAAATTGAAGTTAGGAATTGTGAAGAAAAAAAATTCAATTGAAGTTTGACATTCAAGGCAATCAAGAAACAAAACCATAAATAGCCATTTTCAATTATTTCTTCATGCATGCCAATTATGCTTTTTTATTAAAGTCCCATTTTATTCTTTCCTATTTATATTCGACCCATTCCATTTTCCGTTCAGTTGTTGAAGAGAATCTTCAGATTATTTGCCACCATGGTTTACTTCTTTGAGCATATTCAGCATGAAAAGGAACCGCCGCACAAAAATGAGAAGCGATCACTCCAGCGTGTTCTGGACGGGTCTTAAAAAGAAGGCAGTCCTGGTTTGGAGTAAGAATTACGGCCGTGCCCCTCCTCTTTACGAGGACGCGGGGATCCTTCGTCACGATCCCCCACGGCCGACGCCCAGCTTATATGGGTCCGTCCGTCCGTCTCCGAGACGAAATTGTTCGCCAGCTCACGTCAGCCAGCCGGCCACGGCAGGAGAAAAACCTTCCTCCGATACAATGATTGATACGGTGACCTCACGCGTCAATGGGTCATAAGCCATTGGAATCCATATTCCGGTTGAGTTCTTCGGAGAAGCCAGAAGGTCGCGCCTTCGATGGAGAGGGCCTGGTGGCAGGAAGGGAGGGGCTAGGAAAGGTGGAAGAAGAGGTCGGACGGAAAGGAGGGAGGGTTGGGGGAAGAAGGGGTGGAAGAAGGGGTGGAAGTTGTATGGTCCTGGTGAGGGAAAAGGGAGAAATGTAAGGAAAAAAGAGGAGCAGGGGGAGAGGGAGAGAACGAGTCGTTATGCCGGCGATGTTGAAACTTTTCCGCTCCCCTTTTAAAGAGACCTGACCCCCCACCGACGAGGTGCTGGTGAGGCGTGGTCACCATTCCATCGCGATCGGCAGCTCTTTGATTGTAATAGATCTCCGCAAGCGTCTGATCCATTGAAGCTTGTTAAGTCTGAACAATGCGACGCACATTATCTAGTCAGTTCTGGTGGCTTCGCGTATTTCATTTCGGGTTAAAGGAGAGGTTTCAGAAGCGCTCGGATGTATTATGCGAGTGTAAATAAGGGTATCCGCTTGGAAGAATAGAGATAGCTTCCACGTACAACTTTTATTGCTGACAAGGATATTGGATCACCTCAGGCATCCTCGTCCTGTTGGATTTTCTCTGAAGTAAGTTTAAATACAGCGGTACTCGAAGAGTCCTCTAAAAGTCCTTCCAAATAATTAGATAAGATTTATTTGCTGATTCCTATTTTTCCAAGAGAATATATTCGTTCATTTTTAGTGTGAATATGAGTTATTCTTGAAGAAATCCAATCGATTTTCCGTATTTTTCGGGTGATGTGGACATTATCCATTCTCCAAAAATGAAATACGAAAAAGTCTTAATCTTATAGCTAATCTTTAGCATAATCTTATAGCAGTCGCTTAAGTCGTTTCAGCCGTTATCTTTTCCCGCCCATCAACTCTCATAATTCATGGAAGCGGAAAGGCTTTAGTTTTTTCGCATGTTATTGAATGTTATTTATATAGAATAGTGCTCAAAAAATGGGTAATCCTCTCAATTTTCTACTCATAAATTTTTTATCCGTTCTCTTGCAAAAAATTGTTTATGCTATTCCTTGTTTGTATGTGATAAAGGGACTTTTTTCAGAATTTATCTTTAAAACATTGAGTCATCGTACAATAGTTAGGTTAGTATGAAATAAATAAAATAATGAATTTGCTTATTAAATTTCAGTCGCATAATAATTATTAGTACTCATATCAAAACTTATTTATTTTAATCGCAGGAAAAATATTACTCACTAAAGATATTGGAATTGATCAACTTTTCTGATTAATACCTTAAAGATGTATTTGCTCGAATGAAATGTCTTAGATCATTAAAATACGCCAAAATAGGTATGCAAATTCATTAAAACTCACCAGGGTGAAAGAGGGCGTCACAGAGATAGAAAAGTACGAAGGGCAGTTGCAGAAGATTAAGTAAAGCAGAGGTAATGGCTGTGAGCAACAAGAGAAATGAAAGAGGAAATTTATAATGCAGAGAGAATTAGGTAATAGGGTGTTAAAAGGAAGAAGAAGATTAAACGGAGTGATAACAAGCATTGGTGGTGGGAGAGAGCTCCAAGCACGCAGCTCCGAGATAGCGTCGACTGGGACATCTCAGCCACTATCTCTACCCATCAAAAAAGCATTACTAAGTAATACGCCAGAACCTCATGCAAAATAGCAAAAGGAGGGAGAGTAGGCGGGTTCTGGTGGGTGGATAGAGACGCCAAGCAGTCAAGAAAGACGTTGCAAGGCTTCTTGCGTTTACGCGAGAAAAGGATACGGAGGTATAAAGAGAGGGAACGAAGGATTTAGGGAAAGAGGAGAGAGGGAGAGAGAGAGAGAGAAAGCTTCCTTCTCCGTGGCCTAATCAGATATGCGCGGCAGGAATACGGCTACTCGTCGCCACCCGCGGAATGATACCTTGGGGCCTATAATAATGGCTTTGGAGGGGACGTATCTTTTCTCCCTTTCTCCCTTCCCCTAACTACGTGAGTACGCCGCCAAACTTTGTAGTTCAACTTCACCACGCGGCCATGACTCGATGGATGGGACCTTCTGCGTAACGCAGGGGTCTCCTTTTTTGAAGGACGATTGATGTTACGGGGATGGGACCGACGCGGGGAGGAAGGGTAGAGGAGTGGTTGGGAATAAATGACCTGGGACCCGTGGAGGGTGCGCTCGGAGCCGCTTCAGGCTAAATGGAGAACTCTCAGGACACGAATACTGATGAGAGTGTCAATCAGTGGGCTCCATAAAAAGTGGAAAAAAATCATGACACCAACTCTCACCATTGCGTGCACGTAGGTTACCCGAAATTCCTTTTGCCCACCACACAATGGCTACGGTGGGAATGAAAGGAATCATTATCAGTGTTCATTTGGAGAATTTAGGTTCTGAGGTTCTTTCTTACTGAAAGAAGTTTATTGTAATTCGTTGAATAGAGGTGAAGATTAAGTAACAGGGGCGGTTACCCATTGTCTGGCTTGCACTCATTGATTTGGTCGTCTTGTGCAATTAAACCTTCATGTACTTAGGCATTATCTAATCTAGGCAATTCTAAACTCTCTCTTGGAATCTACCTATCGATAACATTTTAGGCCATTTAACTAGAGACGCCAAGGGTAGGAATGTTATTACGAATATATTTTTCGTATCATAAATTTCATCACCATTGAATGTAATATTCACCTTATTATTTCATCCTGAAAAAGCATTATAAAAGACAAAAAAACTTCATTTTCCACAAACCTTATTTGGTACCAGAACAAAATAAAGTTTTTTTTACATAGATGATGAATCGTTTCCACCAAGTAACGACAGAAACCACTAACTTGGAAAAGCATTCCTAATGTTTGCTATAGAATCTGAAGATAGGAGCAAGTTTTTGGACGAAAAAGTAGGGCATTTAAAAAATGAATCTTCTGTAAACCACAGAACATCCAAGGCGAGATGCTTCATTATTTTATCTATTTCCCTATAATGACGGTACCTAAACGGGCACTTAATCCGACAGCACATTTAAATAAGTGGACCATTCTGATTTTACAGTTAAATTCACCTTAAACGTCTGTCCGCTCAAATATATTTTACGGCGGCGATTAATTTATGTGAAATTAATCATCATGTAAGTCGACGACCGATCCCGTGGAGTATATATTGAATTAAATAGCATCAGCAGCTGATGAAATATGACGCGAAAACCTTATTTCTCTTCGTAGTTATTTCACATCTCTCCTGAGCTCTTTTATCCTCCGTCCCTCGGATGACGCCATCGATGGACCCCCGTCGCTGGATTAAAAGTGGCACATCCCCCGCTGATTCACAAACGTTAGTTTGACAACATCATTTCCCATTAAAAAAAATAATTTTACTCCTGGTCGTCTATCATCTTTATCGCCAAACGCCCGGCGCATGCTTGTACCTCGCATACTTTTATCGAGTGTTCTCTGGTGCCGACTGACGTGATGAGGTTTTCCTGTCAGGAATGTTACACGTTAATATGCATTCTCTGAGCTAATGTATTCGCTAGAATAGCTTCGCGTAAAGTTAGTAGTTCTGGTGTACTGATTCATCAATTTTCGTTCTTTTTCATAATGGTTATTAACGTTTATCCCCAATTTAAAGGGTGATATTCCAGCCAAGGGAGGCTCTATTTTATGTGCATAACTGCCAATGTAACAATTATTTATGTCTTTTCTCTAACCATTCATTTTTATTAGATACACGTTTTAATGAATAAAAATAAGTTTTGATACAATTTTGTGGAAAGAAGAGTATTTCTGATTGGTTATCGGGTATCGACTTCACGATTTGTTAAGCATAGGGCGTTCTGCAGGATATCTTCTAAATATTCTCCCTTAGATTTTTATATCAAAAGAGATAGACAAGATTGTATAAATATTTCACTAACTAATCGGTGCGTGTCTTCATTAATAATAGCCCAAAATCAGAAATAATTTATTTTATATCCATCTTCAAATTCAAGGGATAGGATTGGTTTTTAGAGAGTGTACTGAATTACTTTTGTGAATAATATTTCCGGGGCATTCCCAGTTTTTTCATGGCGTCCATCTCTGATTTAATCTTAAAAGAAAGCTTCTCTGATCCCAAGTGCTTTCCCAATGATTCCTACTCTATCCTCTAACTACCTTTAATTTAGTGAACTATAACCGACAGAAAGATTCTAATGCACCAGCTGAATATGAAACGATAGGCTAAATCAACAACAAGCGTCGTAGAAAAAGAAAACGGTTTGGGTGTTTCTAAAGCCTTTGTTCCTCGAAGTGGTCAGTAATCTCTTAAGGTCTCGCAAGTCGTTCACGAATATTGATTCCGCCAAAAAATTTTCAAAAGTCATGTTTAACGCCGTTAATTGATGTGGGTCTCAAGAGGGTTTTTGACCGGCCAGCGCGCTCGCTCTCAGTTATTTGGAGTGCTGCGTTGCTACGGCATCGGGCTTGGAGATATCCACCATTGCAGGTCACCCTCTTGCATTTCGACTTGCCTCTAGGCATTTTCCCCATAACCAATAGGATACGCCCTCCCGCGCTGAATTGCATGTGCACGAGTGCTCAGTGTCCCCGTTAGCGTCAAGTTTTTTTTCCATTTATTTCTTGTCCCGATGTCTCCCGCACTGTTCTCTCGTGGCCCTACGTAAAGCGCCGATTTATTAATCAGTCCTCCCGATCAAATCTGATTGGTCAACACCTATCCTAAGGAATCCATCCTTTCTTTGCCACGCCCTACTCTCCACACCCCCCGCTCTCTCTCTCTCTCTCTCACGCTTATCTTGCGTGCATTTAGCCACGACGTGTGTCATGAGCGCCGCTTCAATTGCGTATTGGAAAAACATGTATCAACTAGAAATAGGGTAGAAAGGCGAGTTTATGCTTAATATCACGGTTTCATCTCCCATCACTCGAAATACTTTAAATGCAACGCTATAAACACCCTAATCTTCAGAGTCTGTTTACTGGGTTTACCCGCTGACGTGTATTGTCACCCACCACAATCTATCGATGCTAATTTTATGCCCATATATTATTCATACCCAGTTTGCATGCGTTAGGGTCTGCTTTATACGCAGTGCCTACATCCTGAATAGAAAAATTAATTTGGCTATCCGACTCATTAAGGTTAGGCTTTGATTTCTCCGCGAAGCATAAATATATCAACTCGGTTTTTGATTTTCCGATTCGAACTTGGAAGATGGTAAAACTTGTAATTAAATACAACTTGGATCCTTCGTTTGTCCGGGGTGACAAGCTACTGAAAAATCTGTGAATCAGCGCATTAGGTCACCATTGCGGACTGAGATGCTGATGGTATTAGGGGAACTGTAAACACTATAGCCTGGAATTCTTCTAAAAGTGGAAAATTAATTGCTGTGCAAAATAGTTTCCTTCTGTTTTTGATTCAATAGCTCCATATCATAATTGACATGATATTTCCAGAAAATACATTAATACAGTTTGACAAATTTTTTATCCGTGACAGATGACCATGGAATCTGTATTATGAATAATGATAATTAACTATGTTTTGATGTGTTTAACTATGTTCACTATTCATAATGGAAATCCATAATGTTACGCCGGAAAGAATTTAATTCATGGAATCTCTATCTTTAATTCATTAGGCTAATCAGGTGAACATTTTGGACCTAAGTTGGCCGCTGATTAACAGTTTTTAGGAGCTTGTAGATCATGCGGGTCTAACGTAGGACCCGCGTTGCCTGCTAATGCTGTAACATAATGTCATTTTATACGTGTTACATCAACAAAGATAATATAATGTTTTTTTTTTTAATTTTATATTAAGAGTATTTGATGAAAGTAGGCTAGGTTCTCCTTTTTCTATCAAAATTATTATTTTTATTTTTGAACTTCCACAGTAACCAATAGGTTAATACAATTGTCAATCCATCACGTCTCACATTTTGGGAAGCAACTTGATAATGGGAAGATATTTTGGGATGAAACTCGAGGTATATTGTAAACACGACCTTTCTCTAGCTTCAATGTTTCACATAATTGTCATTTTCTATGCATATTTAGAGTAATTTTGAAAAAGGGGGGGGAGGTTGCTTTCTTAGGTTTTATTTATATCAGCCAATCACGATGTCTTTAAATGGTCTCCATTAGGGTTTGTTTGTCCGACACTTGTCGAGTTTAAATAAATATTTCAGTGACAAAGGTCTGAATCTCTTAAAAAACCGTGCACGGAATCGCTCTAATTCAGATTCATTAATCGCAGATTTTTCTTATAAATATATTTCTGCTGCTCACAAGAATAAAGACGCAGATTTTGACTAAAACTCGATATGATAAAATCATGCCATTTTTTTCGAATTGAACTGTACTAATTTAATTTTGATTAATGACTCGGAAGCATTTAACTGTTATACCATAAGGTTATAATTGTTGTGCCAATAATATTTTTATATTTTTCAACTCGGGTATGTCAGCAACAAAAAACCTAAATGTTTTATTTGAATACTTCGTACTTTACGATGTAATTTAACTTTTAAGCAACGTCGACCATTATCTCAAATTTAAGTACTCTACAGTATTACGCGTGGAGATGTGTAATCAGATAAGTCAATTGCCATAGAATAACTCGCTTTTGTGATTTCATAGTATTCATTTCCCTAGGGAACTCCTTCGAAGTATGCATAAGGAGCATTTGGAGGAAATAACGAAGTAGTTCACATTCCTTGCCACATTTGATTGAGTACTATTTGGTTAAAAAATTACGACTTTCGCGGATGAAGAATATTAATGGGAAATAAAATATTTAATCCCGGTACACAAAGCGGACGTATTTTTATCCAATTTTAATAAATGATTTTAATAAATGCTAGTTACTCTGGCTCTAAACGTTATTAACATGTAAAATTTGTATTGTATGTATGCATGTACCTTAGACGGAATAATGAATCAGTGAGAATAATGTATTTCATATACTACCCTAAATTTATTAGTGTCAAAAATATTTAACCTTTGATAACCTTATTTAATCTGTGATTGTCTTAAAATGCTCTTCAACGAAATCACAAACGGCAAATATGTATTTCGCATTGTATTTCAAAGGAATTTATATCATCATTAAAGACGAGTTGCTTCCATCTTCATTTAGGATGTGTTCACAGTGTATCTGTTATCCTTATGCTAAAGTTGGTTTTTAAACTCAGATTTGAATATGTGAAGATTGTTATGTATATTTTCAAGCCCAGAAGTATATACCATGAGGAAATTTACCATAAGGAAAGTTCTAATTTTGAAACACAAGAGGATGGATGAAAAGGGCACAACATGCAGCAAGCAGGAATTAATTTGGTCAAATGAAAAAAATGGGTGTGGTTTTTTACTGAAAATAAATCCACACCCTAACTACATGCTCCCTCTTTGAAAAATTTAGTGACTCTTTTCCTCTCAACATGACATTATTCCAAAACAGAATATTTTCGGAGCGCGTACCGCCAAAGGAGAGATTTTCGCACCATGTAGCTGAGGTGGATGAATTGCGGTGTTTGAAAATAGGTGATGGGGATAACGTTCCTTCATCAAACACGAAGTTCCGCAAACTGAGAGTCTCCGACCCACAGCCGACGACAAGCGACTTCATCAATAACTTCGACAAGAGTTGCCCTAATAACACAACTACGCACTCAAGGGAATTGGCCGACGACAGACTCGACTTTCGCCATCTAAGTAAGAACGTTAGTTCGCGGCGTGATGCAGGGACGAAGAGTGGAGAGAGACCGCTGGCAGTCGAACGGTGATCGGTTGTCGCGTGCAAAGTGGACATTGAGCGAAGTGCGCGACATTTTTTGCCTCTGCATTCCATCCTATTATTTTACCTCCGCATTTCCTTCGATCGATTAAGTGCCCCCATATTTCTACCTTTTGATGGAAACATTGAGCCGACTCTTCGATGAAATCCTGCTCTTTTGATTGAACGCCTGTCATTATTTAGAGAAGATCTGTTATCTGCGATGAAGGATCTCTCTCCATTTTTCATTCTACTTATTATATAAATCTGCCACTCTTAAGGTAATCACAACTCTTTAGTATTTTAATGTAAATTTCCAGGTGGATTTTGGATTTCGACTGCAAACTGCCTTTTATTAAAATTTTCACTTGTAGGAATAGTATTCCCGCTGGTGCATTAAGGTTGAAGAGAAAATTGAGATAACATGGTCGCCCACTCATTGTTTGTGTCGCTGGATATTTATATGTATGATTCCTTGTTCCCAATCATATATTATCATTTAGAACGGAGCTAACATTAGGTGAAAAATGTTTTGTTAGAAAGTCGAAAATGTCTAATTTATTCTATGAAGACAACTCAAAATCTTAGTATGCAAGGCGGATCTAAAAACTCTCTCGTAATCACTAGAACATTCTGTTGAAAAAACCTTGTGCGGCAAGGGACACTTTTCTAAAGGAAATGTATTATAAATCATCTAAACCTGCTTTATCCGTTTAAATTAACAAGTTTCATTTGAATGAAAAACTGAACCAAACAAAATCCTGTGACATCCACGGAAGAGGGAATGCCACTCAGCAGCATAGAGACCGATATTTTATGTCATTCACTCGGATATATAAAGAGAAAAAAAACGCAAGGATTACATGTTCACCATTTTCTATAATGAATAATTTATGGAAAATTTCCTCTGCTTGTGCAGTAATTTTCAGTGACCTGGTCACCTTTCTTACGGTAAATATCCGATGCAACCAAAGGTTTTAGGAGTACGCTAACTACCAGCTTTACTATCCTAGGTCTCCTTAAGTTATTTTTCATTCATTCTGGTGGTAAGGTTTAACAAGAACTAGTTAAAAGTTGGTAAAAATATAAAAAGCATGGAAAATACATTTGCATGCTGGAATAAATAACAGAAAATATAAATTTGTCTATGATACAGATGTTATTATATTATATGCAATTTATTATATTAACTACGCGCAACATGAAAAATGGCAGTAGTGTGGTTCCAGTCCTTGATTTTAAGAAATCATTTGACTTTAACGGAATTCTGACTTTCCTAAATAAGGTAAGAGTAGAAAGAGAGAAATTGTTAATTAGGTGGTTAGAACACTTGGCATTGATTACACACGTGAGAAGTTGTACTGAAGATGCAAAAGGGAGAAGGAAACGATAGGGCATTGTGATTTACGGAAAAATTTGAAGATGGATTGAATGGACGGAGCGAATCACAACGGAAGAAGTCTTAAGACTAGTAGGAGAAGAAAGAAATTGGTTGATGAACGAAGCAAGAGGAAGATGAAAGAAACTTGCTGAACGTTATCTCAGACAAGACAGTTTCCTGAAAAAGTTATGAGAAAGTAGAAAGGATGGAAAAACTAGAGAGAATGCTCAAAAGTATAGTACTTTAAGCACCTAATGCGAGAAGTATGGATAAGAAATTATAGGGAAATAAAAGCAGTTATCAGAGATAAGAACGGGGTGGAGAGTGTTCCGATAAACTGTTGAATATTGTACAACGCGTCTTGTTTATTCCCTCATAAAATTAACGGTTGGGAACGCTCGGTCATGGTGAATGAGTTCTACAGCTAATCTCTCGAATTAATTCAGTAATTAATTACGGTTTTCCTTGGAGTACTACCATGACAATACTCCCTGTATTGAATAAAAACCTTTTTACACGATTACATACTCGTACAAACATATGAGTTTAACATTTTATAAAATCTCACGATTAAAAAGAAAATTCTTGAATTATGGTCTATACTCATCTTTGTTTCGTCTCACTTGAAGATATAAATAATATAATTTAATTACCTAGAGCATTACATCGAGTTCAAGCCATTTTTGAAAATGACTAGAATTTTCTTCTCTACGTTTCATTCGCTTTCGATGAGTAGGTACATATTCCTAAGTCTACGCAAGTTAGCCAGATCTTAAATGAGTTAAGTTGCCGGTCCAAACATGTCCATTTAACAAACAGAAATATGTTTACTAAGATTCGGTTACAGAGGAAATATCTAGTTTAATTATGGTTGTCATTTGTTCACATTTATTGAAGTATATTTGATGATTCGCGAATTTAACATTGAGAAGGAAATATCTAGTTTAATTATGGTTATCATTTGTTCACATTTATTGAAGTATATGCGGTGATTCGCGATTTTAACACCTTCAATTTTTTTGATTGTGCGTGCAAAATATGTTCTGAGATTTGAATGTTTAGCATGCATGGATAATAGATACAAGTTATTTGATTTAATTCAAAACGTAAATCTACGTACCTACAATTCATGACTTCATTGGAAGCAATTTTAAATATAATGAAAAGGAAATCGTTATATTTAGGAGATATTCTGGATTTTTGTTGTATCAAACTGAGTAGTCCTACCGCAATGGCATTTGTATGTTGTAGATGAACCTCATGGACTCGTATAATCCCGGTGAGTTTTAACCAACGGCATTTTGCTCCTCAGAATTCTTTGGAGTTGCATTTTATGCATTCACATGTGGAGAAAAGGAACTTGTTATTTTAGTCAAGTACTCGGATGAGATGAAGAAATGAAGCCTAATTATTTCCGAGATTTCTGGTTATTTTTTTCACAAATATTTTTTATAGCTTAGAGATAAATCGTGAAAGATATTTTTTTCCATTTTCAATATTTCTTATTAAAATATTCCATTCATTTTACAAAAAAATGCTATATACAGGAGGCTAAATAGAACTTATGTTTTATTTCCTTACGGTGGTTGTCATTTTGTGATTTTAGTGGCAAAATTATGTCAGCTAAATTTATTATTTCGTCTTTTAAACGATAAAATCGCCGTCTGCCACTATATAGACTAATTACCTACGAGACTGTCGCTCGAATATTCTAAGATTTTTTAATGAATAAAAGTACCTATGGTTCAAAGTTCAAATATGGCATGCTCGTGTAAGATTTTTAATGGGCTTCGGATGACTTTGCTTTTTATCGGTTTGAGATCGTTGTCCCCTGGATTCCTTTCCTGCGGCAACCCAGCCGTCTTTACTTATCCCAAGTTCATTATTTCGGGATGCAGCTGAGATATAATTTCTAAAGGCCAAGAGCATTTCCGCCTCCAAGATTTCAAACGTGGCACGAGAAATGGATTTTATTTCATACTTTTCTTTTTGAAAGGATTAAAACGCATTCATCCTCCCAAATGAAATCGAACACTGCTTTAATGTCTTAGGTTATGCCAAGGAATCCATATCCTGTTCACATATTTTCTCATGTTGGGCTTCGAGATTGGATATTTGATTGAACACTTCCCGAGTTTGCAAGTTACGGCCTATAGAAATTATTACAATGGCGAAAGAGGAGATCTTAGATAAAAATCAATTGTCACAGCAATCATTCGGTTATGCCCTAGTTGTATAGCCTACTCACCTCATTTTGATTACTCTTCATTACTACTCTTCATTAGTATTTTAGAAGATAAAAATAACTAAACTTTCCTTTATCTGTGGATATTCTACTGCAAGTGGCATAAACCGTCTGGATGGGAATAATTAGTGAATGGAACTGGAATAAGTAAAGTTTTGAGAACGCACTTAAGAACTTGTTTATCATTACTTTGCATTTTTGTTTAAAGCGAATTATATGCTGAGCAGGTCTAATTTTATTCTGAGAATACATTTGCGAATTTGAATCGGATGACTCGTCCATAGCCATTCAACAATGTGATAACTAACTCGAGGATAGAGGTAAGACTTGGCACTTTAAGTGTTATCCGCAAAGAGACTGTGGATTCTCAAGAACGCTCGCCTTCCCGTCAATGAAATTCATTTAGGAGTGTTTTTGTCCTAAAACGTGCATTTAGTATATAGTGAAGTTGAGCAGGCATTCCATTCCTTCGTAGCTTAGACATTCTCGAGCTATGAGGATCTGATTGTAGACGCGGTTTAATTGAAATTAATGATGACTGAATTTATTCAGGAAGCACTTATTTTCAGTGTTTTCTCAAGCAAAGGAAACTAAATATTTAACGGAAAATCTAGTAAGTGACAGTAATTACAAGCACCGGCGGGATATGTGTCCCTCGCTAGCATTACATTTTCATTAACTCTTCTTCAGCTTCAAACAGGCTACTTAAATTTCACCTTATATTATCTGTTATGCTATTCTCCCTTCAGTCTTGAGAACGCGTTTCGACATAATAATCAAATCGGTATTTGCAAATCTAATAATCGATTGGAAATAATTGCCGCGTTTTTCCTCTGGTCCAAATCAGCTATATAGATACATCCTTGGGGGGGCGAGGTGGCCCAGGGGTAGCACGCTCGCCTGTGGATCTAAA
>LYUA01000459.1:510951-526627 GCA_002093875.1 Calopteryx splendens | reverse complement strand
CGCTCTCTAGCGTTTTTTCCGTGTGTGTGTATATATATACACATATACATATATATATATATATATATATATGTGTATATATATTATATATATACATGTATATCGTTTTTAGTGAAATAATGCTAGACAAATGAATTCAGTTACATTTTAAATTCATAGATTTTCCTGTTTCAAAGACAAATTAATAGGCGTTCAACCGAAACATTATTTGCCATGCACCTATGAGTAAGACATGAAGGGCGTCCTCAGAAGATGTGTCTACACGTGCTTACTGCTTTTTAGTTTCTTTTCTTTATCCTTTTTATTTTCAAAATAGATTTCCCTAGCATTTTAGGTGTATTTGTCTCCCTTGTACTCCAAGGAGAGACTTAACGACGATGTCGATGATAAAGCCAATCCTTTTGTATTTGTCATCCTGAATCAGTGTCTTGCCTTGTTAACTCTTGAGCACTAACAGCCACCATTCTTTATTACCACCCCCGGCCTCTCTGCGACGAGCCCGGTCGAAAATGCAAAAGCGGTTGTACCCGAGGGAAATATATTTTGTACTGCATAAATGAACACGGAAGGGACGAGGTAAACATAAGAAACTGCACATATGATGCCGGAACAAGACTCGAGAAGTGCTAACTCTCAGTAGTCGCCGGTGTTTGGGGGAGTGTCGGTGGAGGAGTCCTTAATTGATCGCTGCTAGGGAGAGGTAGATAAAGAGTGCGGGTTTAAGGGGGGAAGAACAGGAACGGCAGTGCGTGTAGGTGTGGTGCCTTGGGGAAAAGGGAAGGAAGCCCGAGCGGTCGGGGACTGCGTGGGTGGAAGTTGGTGCGCTGATAAGGAGGCGAGCTTGGACTCCTTATTTGGACGCCAGCAAAGTTGTAAAGGGGCGCACGCTGCGGTCGCGTAGCTGCTTAAATTGCTGTCATCGCCCACTCATAGCTACCGCTCGGGAGTGGTTTTGTGCCTCTGGCGGGCAAGTAGTTCCGAAATTCCCCCGCGGGTGAAATTTACGGGAGAAATACGGAGCCTAGAGGGACATTAGTCTAACAACTTCCGAGGTGGCGCAATAGCAATGTCTTAGGCGAAAATATTGAATTATGATCTTTTCTCACTGCCTCCTGGCCATCCAACCGACAATTTTGGTGATTTATGCTACAGTTCTCTCCAAAATGCTGCCCAAGAATCGTCTCAGCTTAATTTTTATGAAAACAATCAGTTCGTGGGCCAAAAAATCTCTCGAGTTCTATGCTCACATGTTAATGTAGGTGTGTGTGTGAAATTGCAGTGTTTTTTGTTCCGTGAACCTCACGATGGAGCAATTCCACCTAGTCAAGTCTAGAACTGTTTTTTATAATAAATACATTACTATTGCCAATCATGCAAAGAAGGAAAGTTAAATACAATTTGTTTGTATCTTCATGTGGGACAATATTGACATTTTTAGCAGTAGTTTTGAGAAATTAGACAAATTACTCAAATAGACAATTAATATAGTTTTATCAATTAAGTAAGTAATTTTGATTAACCGTCCGGTAAAAGCTGTTATAATGATAAAACCATAAAAACTGTTAATAGCTTTAGAGCTAGGTCATACTTGTTCAGTGCAAAAATCTTATCAGAGGCAGTTAAGGGAACGCAATAACTAAAATTTGAGCTTAAATTTTGTGCCTACAGTAATCAAATTATGTGCTCCAGCTCTCTTCATGAACTAACTGACATAAAGGAGCCAGTGACCTGCATAGCATTTAAGGACTTTGTCGGAAAACGTTTGATACATATGCGATGATAGAAGATAGTAATAAGTTTTATTCGCCTTTCGTACTACCAGACACTAAAAAAGGAATCAGAAAAATAGATAGATACCTCTTAGTTGAAGTAAAATCGTTAATGCACCTTCCAGGAAAATGTTTTTCTTAAAGGCAATCTTTCCGAGGCTGACTAATTTTCTACATTATGATACACTCCAAGGCAATAGATAACCTCAGACCGTTAAATAAATAAAAGAAGGCGTCTCACTCAGGTGGCCTGAAAACAACTCTGACCATGCTTCCATAGCCGTTATGTATCCATATGAAATCTGTGAACAGGTAAAGGGTTCTTTGATTTTTGTAATGGATTTATTAGACTTATTATTATTTTATTAGAGTTACGGAAGGGATATGGAGCGTCAAGAATAAATGATTGTGTACACTAACATGGAGGGAAGGATATATTCCTTACTCAACGGCAAAAGAATTACAATTTTAAATTGTATGCTGATGCTCTCTATGCTTTCCATTTTTTATCTTATTATTATCTGTACTTTTAAGGACGCGACATATCACGAAACTTGTAAAACTTTAAATATAACGTCTTGAAAGAGTTTTTCGAAAATAATTATAAACGGTTAAAAAGTAATTTATTTGTGCATCCAAGGGGAAGGTTTAATTTCACTAGTAAATCGCGAATGATAAGAATTGCCATTGGTATATTTATCTTTGATTAGGTAAGTTTTGAAGCTACGTAATTTGGATATCTACCTGCATTCAGTGACGCAATTCCATTATTGGGATTTGAATTTTCTGAAATGTTGCGTTTTCTTGTAATTATGTCTGATTCGCTCTTATTTACAATGTATTTTATAATATCACCCTTATCGCCGTAAGTTACCAATCTGGGATTGGTTTGTAGCAGCTTGTTGAGTTATACGTACTCTGCCAATCCCTTCATGGTTTATACTCCATCTTTATTTTTTTTCATTTTAGAGGATGTATGTCTTTATGCTAGTCGTATATTCTATGCAAAATTAGTTTGGGTTACAATTCATAAAAAAATTCACTTATTCATTTATTCGTATTCCTAACAATCCAAGTTAAGTCTAGGATGGGTTAAGGTTTTTTTTACTTCCTTCAGTACTACGAATAAAATATGCTCAATGATCCAATGTGTTTTCTCATCTAACGATGCCTTCTTTAGTATCTTAAATTACTTTTTCCTCCTTCCTTAAGTCCAATGCATCTATTTTCCTTCTTCGATTTTATAAAATTCTCCCTTTCGTCACTTCCTTCGCCACACCCTATCAATAATAACTTCGCAATCGACACCCATTTCGTGTTGACTTCTCCTTGGACCCACTCTCTTAGTTTCCTCTATTACAAATATCTTCAGGTTTATTGTTTTTTTCCAGAAGCTTTATCCAAAATATTTTTCCACTCATTTCCCGGCTGTAAACACTAGAAAATTAAGGAATTAAAATACCACGCTAGATACATCCGCTCCAACTGGCGATGAATCTCCTAATCTTCCTCCACATTAATTGCTTCTCGCTCGTATTTATTTTTCCTAACTGGATAACTAAAATCATTAAATGCATGATAACACACGCATTTTGGCATCCTCTTAGGAAATACCAAAGCATCAATTTTTGCGATTCGTGCTAATGAGTGTTCAAGTTCATGCAGTAGGCAATTGGCGTAATTTTCTATCATATAACAAGCACTTTTCTTTTTGTATGCTATGCTGTTGAAACGTGAACGGTAGCATCATGGTCGTACAAGTCCCCTCTCGTTGAAATTCGCTGTACACAGTTATTTAGTTTAAGTAAAGACTTTAGTTAAAGAAAGGTGAATGTTATATTTAGTAGATTATCCGTCCTGCAATTGAAAGATATAGGATAAAATCCTAGTCAAGTGGAGTAGTCTTATCATGGCGGATCTCATCCACTTCCTGCTTGTTGCAATTCACAATTTTTCAAGGATGTTTAGAGATTCAGTGAAATTTTAAACCGACGAGCTTTCGACGTGTGCTACGTGCGAGAACGAAGAAATATGCATTTTGAAATGGACGCTTGAAGCATAGCGAAATATTTACGACCACTCGATGCCAATCTGGATCATAGGCCAAGGACTTCGAGAACTATTTGAATTACGGAGGTTGAACTGTAGAAAATATTCCTAATCCCATTTGTATCCTCACTTCTCCTCTTGCTAGCCGTTCTCCTATTCCAACTTTTCCCCTTTGCTTCATCGAGCGTTTCTATCCAATTATACCTAATATTCAATCAGCGATTCAATAAGCGATCACATGCAGGCGAGAGAAAATAGAATCTAAATACAGTTTTTAAATCGCATTAATAGATCAGATCAGGCCGTAAATGTCATGCAAGTGAAACTTTAAAAAATAAATCTTGACAATCACCCATTTTCTCCATATAAATGTAAGAGAAGGGAATTATCAATGAAGGTCACGCCATAAAAAAGTGCACTTAAAAGTCAGCGAGTGCTGTGCTCATTGCTTATAATCAAAGTACTATAGTTTCTTGCCTGGTCAGATAGTTGAATTTTGGTAGATTATACCTGAGCAGTACATCAGAAAAAAATAAAGATGATCCCATTTATATCCTTTGCAAATATCTGTATCGGCCTTAAGTAATAAATTAAATTGAAACATTATAATTTCGGACTTTCACTATGCAGTTAACTAATTGATTCGAAATAATTATCACTAAACTTCTCGAAATCTCTGTCATTGTCCATGAATTGAGTTGAAAAACGAATCCAGAACAATTCATAAGTGCATTTTAAAAACGAATAACGAGTAATATTTTTCGCATTAAGAAATAATTCACTATAAAGCATCAAGATAATATTGGTGCTTCTGTTACTTCGAGAGCAGAGTATACTTGACATCGTGAGCAGTAATGCAAATGAAATTAATAGAAGATCGATCGTGGAGTAACGATTCGCATCACTGGATTATTGGTTACATGGGAATGCGCTGCCATCCAGGATTTACTATTGGTGTGTGGGAGTAGGAGAATTATTGGAGTAATTTCTCTGCAGTGCATTACGAAGTTTTTCTTATCAAGGATGTTTTATTTTTCGAAAGTAACTACCACTTCTCAATTTGAAAACACTGTTTTAAGAACTAAAACTATTTTTTGATACATTTTAATCGCTATATTGCATTCTTTGGGCCTAGTAATTAAATGATCTCATTTGTGTATGGGCTATTTCGTATTAATGTTTCGTGTCATGTCTTTTAGACCACTGTAAAAGTAATTGAGTGAGAGAGAAACCCAATGGGTACCTTATATGAACAAACCGATTCAATTAACGAGACATTTCTGGATTGTCATGCAAACGGTAAATTTCGAACAAGGCTCGCAGTCATTTTCACCTTAATGGTAATGAAGCAAGCTTGCTGGCTATAAGAATTAAAAAAATTTGTGATCTCTAAAGCCCACAGGAATATTATAAAGAAACCTATCGATATTTCGCTCATCAAATCATCGGGAGTAGCACTGCCCTCGGACGGTGTGTCACCAATGTGCTCCTCCTTAGTCAAGCCTTCCCGCACAAATCACCCCGTTGATGGTCACCTTTGATGACCGAAATATCGATATAGGAGTTTTTAATAATATTCCTGTTGGCGTTTGAGATTACACCTCCTTGTAACCACAATGTCAGTTCGCAACATTTTTGTGACACTTAAAATATGAATTTTGGAGACAATGTGTAGGTTTTTTTTATGAATCCGGACTAATGTGAGTAATAAAGGAGTTTTGTGAAGAAATTCTCATCTGTAGTAATAGGGAGTTGGGTTGAGGTCGAGCGTTGCTGACTGATATGCCAATCGGAAGTAACGTATATTGCTAATAATTGGTGAACGTATCTTTCATTTAGGAAGGGAAAATAACCTAAGTATAGGTATTTGTAAATGGTGTTGGATTTCGTGCTTCGGAAAATTGAGCTTCGTAATTGTTGATAATAAGACAGTAAAACGGAGGAGTTTTAGCCACCTTATATTTAGCAGTTTTCTGTAGAATTAATGGAGCATGTTCTTTAAATTATAATTAATTTTCAAGTGTTAGGCTTCCTCTCCTACAGACTCCTAAAAAACGTATGAACTAACAGCGTACGAATTATTTCATTACGGTGAATTTGATTTTCTTTTTTACTCTCGGGTTGACGAATTTGGAATTCCTCTTTACTTCTAGCCAATAACCATGAGATTCGCTAATGTACAGGTAATGATACAGGTACAGGTATTACGAGGTAATGATCCACCCTCACATATTAATCCAACCTTTGGGTTAATTACTATGGTTTGGTTGTACTTATCTTTCTCACCTCAGGCTCACTTTTACCTACGTGATTTTTCTGGTAGCATAAAATTCCGTTCAAATTCTTATAAAATTGGAGTAGGGATGAAGTTTTATGATTCCTTCTATTATGCTTTGAGTTAATCAATTGAGAATTTGTTTTATAGTTAAATCATTGTTTTATTTCCTTAGTGTTTTTGCCACCATGTATGCAGGTATTAAAAAAATCTCTTACCTTCGACTTCTTATTTATATCAATCAAAGGGGCTATTTAAATCCTGGCTAAAGAAGATTCTTTGAAGCGAATTACGAAGCTCTTCATGCGTTTTTATTGCTCTGCAAATTATGGCCGGTGACTTGTTAACATTTATGCCATTTATTTAATGTATTTTTTTACTAGAATTCCATTATAACGTTCTTAAGCAAATAGTGGTTTCTATTAAACTTAAGAGCTGATAGACGAATGAGCATTCTTAGCTTTGTCTCCAACAGTGCAAAGCTACAGCTAAAGGGAGGTTTTTCTTAAAAAAATCGCTTGGACCTCAATATCACGAAGTTTGAACTCCTGGAGTTAAAGACACTGTCTTATTTTTTATTCATCGTTATGTGTTGTGATACATATGACACCTCAAAAGCAAAGCAATCATCATAATCATACATACGCGGTGCAACATATTTATTTACATACCGTAACTCTCGCAATGGAAATTTCCCGTTTAGACATAAATTCCCCGGCTTGGTCATCTTGATGGGTCGGCTGGTCGTCCGTTAAACCCCTTATACACTTCGAGTCCGACCTTTAACATGCATAGATGGCTGCCCTAGACGTTTTTCTCCAGCGGCAGTAAGAAACAAAACTTCCAGTCGCGGGATAATCAAAAATCTCAATTACCGATAGTTGAATCATTAAAACTTTCATAAAAGAACTGAAAATAGACATCAGGAGAGAGATCCACTTCAGTAGAGGAAAGAATTCACAAAATTCGAAACAGCATTGACAAGACAATTAGCTTCTGTAGCAATAATTCTTCAAAAGCAATATGTGCCATTTCCGACCCTTCTTGGAAATGTCAATACAAACGACCATCCTCAGTTTCCAGTTTATTATTTTTCCGAAAACTGCTTACTGGGATTACGGGGAGGGGAATGTCAAAAATCCCCGAATTCCTTAGGTTTTTCATGTTTAAGACAGAAGAATGTTGTTCGTTGGCATCTGTCTCCTTGTCACCATTTGAGACAGTCCTCAAACTAGATGCCAAACAAGGAGTGGGACGAGACAGGGAGTGGAACCAATAGAGACAAGCAGGAGTAGAGGGGTTTTATGAAGTCCCGGGGATGAAGTGGAACAGTGGTGGAGGATACAAGAGGGAAGGTGGAGGAGAGGTGAGGGTTGTGAGAAGGATATTTGATGAGGAGACGTTAAGATGAGTTAAAAAGAGGGCGAAGCAAAAGGGAAATACGGTTGACGACTCCGGACCATCTGAGTGAGTGAAGATGATTGACGCAACCTTGTCGCTTAAAATAAAAATCATCAATTGCCTTTCAAATGCTATATTAATTCATTTCTTAGTTACGCCGAATAACAACCGTAGATGTAAATACGTAAATTTTATAATATTTTTGGAATGGAATACTTTATACTACCTGTAATAGTTGAATAGTCATAATTGAATATTTTCTGTTTTATCCGATTTAAATTTTCCCTATTTAGCATCAGCAAATTTGGCAAATTTGAGCGAGAATATCATTAGTATTAATATTTTTTTACATTTAATATTTTCTTTTATTTTAAGTCATTCGTCCTTCGAAATAAAGACGGATACACTTAAACACCGCATTTTTATTTCAGCACGTATTACAATGAAATAGAAAATGTACTCGCACCTTCAATAGGTCTGTCTATCATAGAAATTTATCCCAATAGAACTTAATTCCCGAATATATGAGTTTATTACGACTGTTATGGAGAAAATTGCTTCGTAAAAGTTTTGTTCGTGCTAGTTCACGGTATATAGTCCTGCTCGTATGTATTCATTTTTTAGCGAAGTATAAAATCCCAGTCTTTTTCCTTATTCAAAATGTATCGCTCAAAGGTGTTCCGTGGAATCCATAACTCCCCTTTGCTATATAATTCTACGATTAGATCAAGCGAGAATTCTTCAGACGTGAAAAATGATAACTTTGAGAGAAGGTGGAAGTCTCGACAAGTACGATTTTTTCCGCGAGGTAGCTGTCAATCGTTGCCAATGTTTTTCGCTTCAAATATCTGTTGCACCTGCCTTTAGAAGAACCCTATGGTGAATCGACGACCTCTCGTGGAAATAAGTGATTCGTTGAGGCTGAATGTAAATGATCGAAAATGAGGAGTTGGAAAACCTACGAGCAGGCCTCGGAAGTGAATGTGGGAAATGATTGAGTGAAGCACGAGAGGAAAGAGAGTAATGGGAGCCGGGAAAAGGAGAATGGAGACGAGTGGGCGATTGAACGTCAGGGTGGACGGACACATGAGGAGACAGGGGGGTCAACTAAGGAGGTGCAGGTTACAGGGCTGAGACGGACACGTATGTGGACGCGGCGGAGTGGTCAGCCTGGAGGCCTGCCAAAGAAGATGAGTCCTTTATTGTATGTGTGTGAGTGTGCACTCAGGCCAAACCGTCGTGTGTGTTTAGCGAGTTTCCTCTAATTGCTTCGACAAAGAAGTGGCTCTCCAGAAGAAGAGAGAAGGCGAGGGATAGAGACAAAGAAGCAGCGGGAGGACGGCTGTAGAAAGAGAGAGAGCGGGGGGTGGGGGGAGTGGGGTCACGGGGAGAAAGGGGTGTGGAAGGAGGGGAAACAGATGACGCTCTCGGGGTCTGTGACATGTAATTGTGTTAAAGACTGGAAGTGATGCTTATGGACAATATCGGGGACTGAGAAGCTCTTCTTGGGTGAGAAATGGCTCTTGGATGTCGTTTCGTACATAAAACGGGAGTTTTCTTCTTTAAGAGTGGATTCAAGGTGAGATGTATATCTCCGTAACGCGATATTTGAGGAGGTTTAGGGCTTATACTCTCGGTGAGCAGTGGTAGCAAGCTAATGAATGGTCGAAAAAGGATATTCCCCACAGCCGACAAGTCGAAAAAGCCGACATGCATATCTCTGTCGGTTTCTTGTTTTCATGGTTGGTGGTTTATTATCCATTAAAGGCTGCCATAAGAAAAATGAAACAACTTTTTAAAATATCCAAAGCGCAGCACTGTTTATTTTCTCTTCAGTTAGTGGCACATTAAATGGCACAAATTCAATAAAATCTTGGAATGGGTGATATCTGGGACATTCGGCGTGCCAATAGCTTTTTATAGCGTTGCTTGAGAACTTCATGTCCTAGCAAGCGTTGTAAATTCCCTTAGTGGTTATTGCACAAGTTAATTTCGCTCAATCATGTTTTTAAATAAAAATTTTAAGTTTTAGTACATATCGAAAAAGTTTTTCAGTTGGCACTTTAGTCGTGGAGCGATTTACCTAAGCGAATGAAAATGGCTTTTCAAGGCTACGGTAAGCGATGAGATGGTAAGTATACGGTATGGGATGGTATACGATGCGGTAAGATGGACGTGCATGTTAATTACTAGGTAATGACGATTGGAAAAACACACCTCGATTCTTTTCAAATGAGATAATTTTCACAGAATGCAGTGGCAAGTGGAAGAAAGTTAACAGAAAGGTGAGGATTAACGGAATCATATAAAGTATAGGTTCGCCCCTACGCACAACTAGGCAGACATTGTAGGCATATATGTAGGCTGGAATATGATCCATTTCCATTTAATTATATATTAAAAATGCTTCGGGACTTTTTACTTCGACATCATAAAAATAACAGACGGAATAAGAAATTAAGTTCAACAAATATGGGGAAAATGGGCACAAATAATTTCCTCTCTCCTGAAAGACATAAAGAGCATCGTAAGTTCACCCATAAGAAACCTCGTGGGTTTCTCAAGTTCGCGTCAACATCTCCATTCAAATTGAATACCTCATAGGTTCTGATTTGGAATTTGGCGTCTATTTATCATTGCCCAATAGTGAACCTCGCGTTACCTTTCAATCCGAAAAGCCCGACTGCTTTCAAGAGTATTCGAAATAGGAGCATTTTCCTAGGGATACAACCACTTGAGCATTCCTCAACGACGACAAGTTTCCTGCTGTACTGAAGTTTACCTAAGTTAATTAAGTATTATCATGACGTTAAATTTTAGAAACCGCTGCACATATTTTTCAAATGTCTTACATTCAACAAGAGTTTTCTTCTGGCTAGGGTTCGCTTATGTTTTTATCTGTTTTATTCCTTTATTTTCTTTTCTCCATTTCATAATCCGTAGTGAGTCATTTTTTGTCGTTAACTCTGCATGAGTTATTGACGGAGTGAAACATAGGCTTTGAATTGCCAATGCGAATAAATTCAGCGTCATCAGAGCTCCATCCTTTCCTCTACCCCCTCACTGTTAGCGGCGTTCACTTGTCGCACAGGATAAGGCGAACACAGCAGAGGAAGTAAATGGGGGTAAATATGCAGAAAATAGGACCAAGAAGAAAATGGAGACGGTATTACGTAAGGGAAAGCGAGGTGGGGGAAAATTCGAGTAGTATTATGCCTGTGCGGTGACGGGTCGAAGTCATGCCAAAATGGAATGCCTCATTACACGGTTGTAACTTCTGATGCATTCCCATTTGTCACCATTGCCCGAGTTATTTAGAGACTAGTTTGATTGAGGAAGGAGTTGAGACATTTCAATATAAAATGACCTCCTTAACATTATTCCATCAATTTAAATGAAAGTGCAAATAGTTCTCAACATTGTGGCATATTGATAAGTTTCACGGTTTCGGGTTTCACTTTGTGGGATTTTTAAAAATGTTTCCTGCCACCTGAAGATGATGCAAAATGTCGAAACCATGGTCGTGTAATAAATTTTATTAAGTGAAGTTTACAAAGTTTATCTCTTTTTCTTCCATTATGGCAAATGATTTTGCTAAGCCAGGCCTTGTTGCATCGGAGTAGAGTTCATACTGCGACTTCTTTCTTTGTGCTCACTTAAAAAATAGCGCCTCTAACTGAAGGAGGAAAATTGAGAAGAGGTCATTTCTTGAGGGAAACATATTACATAAAGGATTAGTTATGCAATTGAAAATCCGGTTTCATTTCCCTGTTTAAAATATTCTTTTAAGCTTATCAGGATAGTTTGGGAGGTAAAATTACGTGAAAGTTTTACTACCCCTTACGAATCAAATACTGATATTGAAACTTGCCAGGGGTAGTGTATTAGTAACAGAAGTAAATTAGCATGTTATTGGGCAAGCCGCTAAATAAAGTTGGATATTTTATGGCAAAGAGGAACACGTTTTTGAAATAACATCCTTGCAGTTTAAAGCTATAGCTGGATATGTGATCATCCAAAGTCACAAATTTTAGCCAGATTATTACCATTTTTATCCCCTCGATTAAAGATTACTTAGTTCCTCATTCCTAGAATAATATCCCTGCGATGTTAATTCCTTACTCCTTTAACAGTTAATTTACGCGAATCACTGTTTGGGGAGGTTAATACTGGTCATTACGCACTGCATAGTTGAGATCTTCCGATAGCAATGTGTTTATGTTGTTTTTATTGCTGTGTAATTACATCCAGGAGATTCCGCTTACGTTTCGGTTTTGAACGACTATTTTATTAATAAACAGTTCCCATAAATTCAGAGCCTTGGAGTGCCAAGTGAATCCTTAGAGAAGCATTTTATGGATTGAAAATTCCTTTCGCACATGGAAGGGAAAACGGGTAAGGAAAAAAAGGTGAAATAAACCCCATGCGTTTCTTACTTTCACCTGATCGTCTCGGTAAACACTTAGAGAAGCATTCATTCCTTCATCATCATCATACTCACTTATTAGGATATCCCCTCTTCAAGATCGTCTCAAAGTACCTTTTGACGTCCCGTTCTTAACGCTTTACCTTGAGTGCACAACCTTCAATCCCCGGTTTGCTCTTGGTCAGGATTCGGAATTTTTCCACTTTCGTGACTCTTCCCCCTCCTTATTCCTCATCGTTTCCCCGCTGCCAAATCGTCCAGGAATTTGCCTCCTGCCCTTCGCCCTCATCTTGTCCTTCTCATCCGATCTGTTGCACACCCATCTCCCATTAAAGAGCTATCTCATTGGGTCATCAATCCTCCATTTCCCTCTCCACCCCTTGCGGCTTCCCCTTTTTATTATCCGAGTGAAATTTCTACCCTTTCCCCTATCTTGCACGTAAAGCAGTCATGCTTGCTCATCTTTACCTCTCGACCGTCACGATTAATTCTAACCATGGTCTTCCTCTAAATACGGCTATTACGTCCAACCATGTCTTTTCGATTTGGGCGTTAAGAGTACCCGGTGAATTTTAAATCTTGCCAGAGCTGAGTTCATGGGACATTTTTTGATGTTCCGAATGCTAGCAATAGCCCTTCTTCTTGTGTAAGTGCACATATAGTGTGCGAGGCTAAACCATCTTCCTTGCATTAAATATCCTGTCTTAAGCGCAATGTGACCGAATTTGATTTGATTGTCTGTTTGACCCTCCTCCCCATGACAAGTATAATGATAATTTGACGATAGCCAGGAAAAGCGAAGTTTAAATTGGACTCAGCTAGTATGATGAGTTTTTTGATCTTATACATTCCACCCATCACACTCTACGAATTAAACTTTTTAGAAACGGAAACGTTTTAATAATTTTTCATTTGATCAATCTTAGATATGTAATGAGTTGTCTACATCCCAATTATTCGTCGTCAGCTGTGTGCGGAAAGCAAGTGTTAATATAAAATTTTCTTTGAAAAACAGAATCAGCGTTGCCAAATTGCAATTACGTAGCCATTGTGTTTGTCCTCGCAGCAGTTACTTAATCCCCTTCTTCATCTAATTCATGTTTCCGTCTTCCCTTCCCCTTATCTACATCTACATAATTTTGTACCATTGCATATGTACAGCGATTATCAAAACTTCTCTTATCAGTATGTTTAAGCAACGCTTTATTAACCCTAACCCCTAATTTCTACAGTACCCTAAAAGCGAATACAGCCAACATCATTGAATTAATGACTGTTTTCCATAAAATATTTTCGAACTCTTTCGTCAATGCCTCTCGACTGTAACTAAGTGACTGATGGTATCAACCTCCGCTCGTGATTAGTGGCAGTGCATGTATGAGGGTAAAACATTGGAGATGCCGAATTAGACTGCAGAGTGATGATTTTTTTAATCCATATGATTTTTTCTTACTAACAATTCAGCAGTGAGGGGCATGCTAGGTCGTAAAGTCACGGATTTCAGGTCGTGCGGATAAGAGTATCGTTTAATTCTCCGTCTCCAGTTGTATGGCGGTCTCATTTCCGATTTTCATCAGTCTTAATTCCCTGAATTGAAATGTCCTCATCCTTTCCCTTCTCTCCAAGTTCTCTCCAATCCCTGCGGTTCCATCGCCGCGCATATCCTCCGGCCGTCTTTGCCTCTAGCGGCCCGCTTTCGCCCACACCGCGCTGTCTCCGAATCCAGCGACATCACCGGAGGTCGTGGTATCCCCGTGCCTGGTTCCCCGCTGCGAAAGATGCCAAGAAGACGAGTGAGTCGAACGGTGGAAGAGTCAGAGCTAGGGGCTGTTGGGAGAGGGGCATGAGCGGGAGTCTTGGGGATTGATACGAAAGTTCCCGGTACATTTAATGATCGAAATCTACAAATTGCACCCCTAGTCACCCGTAGGTTGTGTGTTTAAAAATGAACCATGGATAGTGGGTGGGGTGTGCTAGGGAATAATGGCACGGGAGAAAGACATTGTAATGCTAACGGTGTGCTAGTTTCGTCCTATGGACGGATCGGAGAAAAGTTGGCATCTAGTGCTAGAGTTAAACTTCAGCGGGATCATTCCTATAGACTATTCTTTTCCGGGAATTGGAGAAAATCAGACACGATTGTTTTATCTACACATCTTTGTCACAATATTTATTCAAATGAATAAATTTCTCAATATATTGGCCTAAAGTTTTAAGTAGAAGCCTTATGTAATCTCTCTTCATATTAAGGCTGTTATCTAATTCGCAGTTTGCTATCATTATCCTAGATTATCACTTTGCATTTCTGTCTTTTTGCTGGCGCAAATTTTGCGTCTGTAATTATCTTTACTTTCACCAGCTGACTTTAAATTTAATTATTGTGTTAACGATTAGTGTTTTTGAATAAGGTGGAAATTAGTTTAAAGGGCCAGAAATTTTGAAGGTGGTATATATCAGAAACTGAAGCAGTAAGTAGTCGAGGGTGTAAGTAAGTAGTTCAGGTGCGGACGAAATAGAATTTTTCTTTATCGATTCGATTCAGTTTTCGATTTTATTTAGTTCCAGCACATTACGTGATACTATTTATATCTATCAATCAACCCAATTATAAATCCCAGAAAAGTCTCGAAAATCCTCAACGAGCGTCAAAAAACTTACATGCTTTACCCCAAAACTCTTGAAAATTCATTTCATCGATTGAGTTTGTAGGACGGTTGTGCGTTTCCTTTCGAGGATTTTCAATCTTGAATTCGTAGTTTTAAATTAAGGAACTAGTGGGATAATGCCCTTTTCACATTTACAGCTGGAAATTTTACACAACACTGTTTCTCAGGATGTTTGTTCTTGTTAGGATGCTTGTTATATGTCGATAAATGACAGACTTACAAAATAAATTAGCGCTCTGGTTACTTAAACACTGCTGAGAGTAATTTCACACTTATACATATATTGGTGGTTTTCATTCAAGATGTCTTTCAAAAGTCTCATTTCATCAGCTAAGTCCATTTAAAGCCAAAAATGTCATCGAGCATCTCTCTTTATTTCTGACCATGGACTCCGAATCGGTTTCGATACGCAATTGCATCTTGAAAAATTCCTCGAGTCCGAGAAACCTTTTTTCGCTCTCTGCCCATCATTTTATTGATAACACTAATTGCTAATCACGGATCACATTTATGTGTGTGAGTCTCCCTCAGGAGCGCGGTAAACATTACTTTCTCCTCCGAAGGGAGGGCCTCATTTGGTCTGGTGGATTAAATGGCCGCGAAGAGGATTCTCGGCGTGGAGATTGCGCGGAAATTAACAGTCCTCCTCATTACGAGAGCGTTCGAATGCACCTCCCTCCCCTCCCGTGTGTTTTAACGACCCGCCGATGAAGCACACGCGCTTGCCGGACGCCTCGAAGCTGCGCCGCGGTGCGCTCGCTCAATGGCGGCCGCGCTGAGTGACATGATTGAGGGGGCGGAGGGGTCTCCCTCCGGATCATTCCCCTCGCGCGGCGCAGTTCGTGGGCGCTCTCCGTGATTGGCAGTGAAGGGTCGGTTGCTCCGGTGAAAGGAAGATTAGCGCCCGAGCTCAGTGGGAGTCTGTACGGTCGGAAGAGATCCTTCCTCCGTAAGACGGCCGGCCAAGTACCTACGCGGGGGGAGAGAGAGAGAGAGAGTTAAGGATTGTCCGGAGAGGAGGAGGAGGGTGGGGGTTGGTTGGTCATGGGGGGGCAGTCTTGCAGGGGATGATGGACCCACCCCCCTCCCC
>LYUA01000459.1:483526-496741 GCA_002093875.1 Calopteryx splendens | reverse complement strand
GGGGGAAGGGGGATGCTCACTCTCGGGCACTTTCACACTCCTCATCCAAATGGGGGAGAGCACAAGGGAGCTCTCCCCTGCGTTGAGGGAGGGAGATGTATTTTTTTTAAAGTGGCAGGCATTAAAAATAGAAGGTGGAAGCGGCACGAGAGGATCACGATCCGTGATGCGGGGATCACGAAGTGGATCACGGCGTAAGTACGTCTTCCTCCTCACCGCCGCCTCCGCTCTCATCTCTCCTCTCCCAGCTCGCTGCTTTCACTCTCCGCGAGACCCCCCTCCTGCTCTCTTCCCTCTCTCTCTCTCTCTCTCTCTCTCTCGGTACTTCTCTATCCGCTGAGGCATTTTTCGGCCGAAGTAGCAGAGCAACCCCTGCGGAACGCCTATTAATTTCGCTCCGTTCTTTTCCGTCCTGTTCACCTCCACCTGCCTTCTTTTGTTCCCTGGGTCCTCTCGACTCCATAGCTAATTTGCACCAGCTAAAACGAAGAACGGCCACCATTGGCTATCTTTTTGAAATGTAAAAATGGAAATTAAAAATTTATCGTCGTCCTCTTCATCTTCCAAGATAATCTTCCAGTTCTGTGAACCGTTATATTGCGACAGGCATAAAATATTACTAGAGTCTTTGCGGCATGTGTATAGGTACATAATTACCTTTCCCCAGTCAACGGATTCTTTTCATTAGGTCTTTTATATTGTAAACGGGTGAAATTTGTTTTCGATCAAGTTACCCGACCAACAGTTGAGAAATCCGTTGTTCAGAACGCAGTTAAGTCAAATGGTTTTCGTCATTCAAAAATCTTCAATTAAAAAAAATGTGCTAAAGAAGCATACATGATAGTACTTTCCTCCGTTTTAGCTCAATAGAACATCATACTACGTCATTATGTGATAGAATGTGGGTTTCTCATAATTTAGCTGTTTGTCTAATTATAATAGAACTATAAATTTAATTAAGTTGGTGAAGAGTGGACACTAATAATAGCCATTGGCGATGGTTACGTTCCCCTACTTGGATTTTAGTAGAGGAAAGCTTGAAAAATTCGCTACGAGATATAGTTGTATGGACGTGGCTCATTTCTGATGAAGACGTTACCTGATGCTTCTTTAGAAATAGGATGGTGATGTTACGAGGAAGTAGAACGGGGGACGGTGTGGAGCAAAAAATAGAAGCCTTGTGAAAATATTTTTTAAGGATATCCTGTTCCTCCCGTATTATTATGCCAGGCCTAATTGTCCTTTGGTGCTCAGGAAGTGGAGCCTATCAAGGACTGTCATGTGTGGCGATTGATTGAGCGACAAGAGATGCCTTAACATGCCACAGCGCTAGGATGTTGGAAACTAAAAACCTGAAGAAATTTGATTTTTTAAAGTAATTGTTAGATGATGTTTTAACTATTTGTGTTAGTTTTCACCTAAAACTCGTGACGAATTAATTAAGGAATGAGAGCTACAATGTTTTTTTTTATATGTTAAAAATATACTAGTTCGTACCTTTTAATGAAACATAAAATGTCAAGATAAACCGAGAGACTCACTTCGGCTAATATAATTAAAAAAATCTGTAGAATTGAGTATCGAAACGGGCGGGAAAACCTACCTAATATAATAGACTTATGGGGCGCGGTAGTCCAGTAGGTATAATGCTGAGCTACTAGCCGGAGGGCCCGGGTTCGATACCGGGTGACGAATCCTCAGCTCCACCCATGCTATGTGTTTTTTCGGGTACCAGGTCCTCCTGGTAAATCGCAGGCGGCACAGGGAAAGAAACTGGCTCCTGCTACCGTGATGTGTGAATTTCACACGCTGTTGGGCTTAGTACAAGGTGACCTCTACCCTCACCTACCAAACCGACCTTCGGGTTGATTCCTGTGAGTGGTACACAAACTTGTATACTGAGCCAGTAAGCATCTTAGGAGAATTTAAAAAAATTAGATCTCAAAAAGGTAAAAAGTAAAAATATTAGGGTCCAACTGGGATAAAATAAAATTTTCCTTTGTTTTCCTAACAGTCGTCCTTCCAGTTCTGAACTCTCGCACTGCTTTCACTGAAATTATTATTAATTTTTCTAATGATTTGTTCATTCAAAGAGCATTAATAAGCAACAGCATAATTAATAATAAAATATTAAATTCTAATGCGATTATAAGTCCACTTAATGTGGACTATGGTTTGCATTTAAATTATTGTTAAATATTTCATTTTGATATTACTCTTTACATCAACTTTAAATATTGATAACTCTTTGAATATACGAGTGACCCAGTTAAAGGCAGGGAATTAAATTTTCCCGAAAGAGTAGGCTATGTTCAGCCTTTCTTCAGCGTAATTTCTTGATTATATTGAAGCCTAGTTTTATGCCGAGAGGAGGTCTTTCAAATAATAAATAATTTAAAAAAAAATTCTTTTGAACAATATAATTTATGAACACCTTTGTAATTTTTGGAATTGTTTTCAGTTGTCATTTACATTATGCTCTCATACAAAAACCACTTTTTCGGGATCTTTGACTATATAGTATGTGGTGAATTTATTTAATTAGATAAACTGTCATACCCTTGAATGGAAACATCATGAATTGAGGAAAAAATAAGACTTACTTTTCGATTGTATGCAGTACGACTGATTTCGCTACTGTTTCTTGTTTCATTTGATTGCCCTTCATCCCAACTCGAGTGAAGTGTAGTAATGGTATTGGAAGCACATGTTAAAAACCTTAAATATTTTCTGCATTTCGACAAAAGAATTTGTCATGATACTCCCACTCGCTCGCAAATTCTAGGAGAAAACGTCAATTACCAGAATATATTTGTTACGTCAGGAGATTAGTAGAAATTTTAAAACAGCGTGATGCGTCACTGCCAAATGGAACCGCAACGAGTACCTATTCCTTGTTGCCAGAGAGTTACACATGTTTCAAAACGACGCCCCTTATATTGCGTTAAACCCAAACTCTTCACCCAAAATGGTCTGCTTACAAAAACGTGAATGCCACGGTGAGTTGCTAAGTAAAAAATTAATAAATAAATAAGGGTGTTACGAACTATACGAACATCGCACGAAGAACGTCCTCCGGCGCACATGCCTGCCGTCTAGGTCGCAACCGTCCACCGCCCGGGAAATGTAGGTTGAGCATATTGCGTGATTTCCTCAACGCAAACTCACTCATTGCATATTTTACCGGAATGCATACCTCTCGCGAATTGCAATACAGTGTTGCAAGAAGCGAAGTCTGCGCAGTGAGAAAAAAAATCAAAAGCTACTTCATTTTTTTTTAAATCTCGCCTTAGCACGCAGCGAAGGAACTCGAGGAGGGATGAGTGGATGTAGAACGGGAGTGGATGGGACGTTGCGTGGAGAGAGGGAGAGGGAGAGGAGAGAGAGAGAGGAGACGGGAGTGTTTTTTTTATTCCCATCCTCTCTCACTCTCCGGAGTGGCCGTCGGCCGAGGATTAGGTAGTCCCCGGGGGCAAGAAGCGGTAAGTGGAGGGCTAGTGGAGAGCAGGTGGTCGAGGAGTCGTGTCGGGGATGCGCACGGAGCAAGCAACATCCGTGGGCAGCGGGGAAGTGGGTGGGGATGGGTGGGCAGGTAGGTATGTGGGGTGGGCAGGGAGTGGGTGGAGTGGAGGAGGGAAATGATGGAAACGAGGAGATTTTTGGTTCAAAAATTGTTAGAGGTTCGCGGTGGAAAAATGGTTCGACTCGACCAGGATAGGAAAGTTATCTCTCAGCTGGCCGACGGTTATCCTACCAGTTAGACCACTAATAATCAATCCCATCTAGAGTCCTCTCCCGAGGCGAATTTCCTAGAGCGTTCATTCGGGAAAGATGTCTGTGCGAACATGAGTAGCGTTCGCTGTCAAACAGCGTGGCACTAATGAACGTGCTTTCCGTTATGAGTAAAAGTAGAGGAGATGAAGCACAAATGTTTATTTATGAGCGGCGAATTTTGAAATGAGGATTCAAATAGGAAATATCACTCAAGTACAGTTCATTTCCAACCAAGCACACAGAGTTTACTATACTCATATTTAGGCGCACAAAAAACCTAGTATGTATACATGAGTTCAAGTATCTATCAAGCCTGACGATTTTATTAAACTGAACCCTGTGTGATGTCTTAAAATTAGCGGCAGCATTAAAGGGTAAACAAAATTTAAGTAATAAGGCAAATTCATTGTTTCGCAGTTGTTGGAAATGGGAGTAAATGTACCTATATGTTCATCCCAGCTCCGGTGTTTGAATCTCCAAAGCGCTTACACTAGGTCTTGTTGATATATCTCTTGGTAATAATTTTTAAAAAAGAGAAGAGAAGGGGACAATAATTTTTTCAGTTAAATGAGTTGCAATATTTTAGTATACATTCTGAAATGTTTCAGACACATTGGAGCAAGTGGAAGGATTTGCTATTTGGCCAGCAAGATCACCAGCGATGGAAGAAGCAAGAGGGATGGATATAGTAAGCGGAATACCCAGGCAAGGGAAATATTAAGCAGAATAGTGCGAGCGAAGAATGTTTTCAACCGGCAGAAAAAAATACAAGAAATGTTTATTGATATCATCTTTTAAAAAATATTTTTGTTCATCATTTCACAAAATGCGTACTACTATACCTGACTTTGCTGCAGGGGAAAAGAGGTTATATTAAATATGCATGGTATTCTTCATTCAGCGTTCTTTATAATGTGATTACCATGGATTAATATTGTCTTTAAGTTCATGAGGAAGAATTTATTTAAAGCAATTAAAGTTTTAATCATCATTGCCACTTTCATAATTCTCTTAGTGCGTCGATATGGGAATTAATTGTATCGTCACAATATGTTTCCATATTTCAAGTTTAGTTTCAACGCGTCCTTTCTCTTTTTCAACGAAGTCCTTTTTCTTCTGCCTTGATTATCTCCCTAGTTTATTTCCTGTTTATTTGCTCTCCCTCAGTCAATATTTGTCTCACGAACGCTATCTACCTAGACTGACGCTGGGCAGTAGGTAGGTACCTATTAATTACATTTTTCAGAAATGTCCGGTATTTTCCTCACGGAAGCACTCAATATCTTCTCCCATAAGTCAAAGTAAAATTGAAATGAACCCTGTGTACGTATTGCCGTGCTGTTTTTTTCCACTTTACTTGACGAATAGGGCCTCCTCTATCGAAACAAGAGGTCCTAAAAAAGTACTTCTTTCACGTAATATCATTTCCATTTTAGTAAGATTGACCGTCACATTTGTTAATTGAATCGTATATACCTCTTGTGAATGGGTTAAATGTTCGTCAGCATATTTCTTGTGTACCACCACATTGCCTAAATCGTCCACACAAACTTATTTCTTATCCCTTACATTTCTGCTTCCGTCATCCGTGACGGAATCTGCGTTTCCGTGCGTCGTCCGAACTTCATTTTTTCGTGACGAAACAATTCTAACGCCATAATTAAGGCGTTTTAGGTTCCCCATGACCCATTCGGTCAAAGAAACAGATGATATACGGAAATTTAAATTAAGCCTCATAATGCAGAAGGAACGTGTAAAACCATATTATTTTATTCAGGTTTCTCAGGTAGACTGCCAGTCGAGATAATTCTTTGGAATCACATTAGCCGGCTCGAGGACGGTGAGTTTGTCTCCCTAGTGACCGCTTTTAATTGAGTAATCCTTTTATAAAATGCTTTATTTCCTCAATTTAGGGTTTGCTATGTTAAAAATGAGAGACGCAACCAGTATCCAATCCAAGGATAACTTATATTCCATTTAGTCTGTTGTCCGTTACATCTAATCGTTCATTTCCAGGTGATTTCCCTTATAACATCAGCTTCTGGCGATAAAAAAATCGCTACCGTGTATTCTACTTGATCTGGGTCTCTAAATATTCCACAAAGTCGCCCCGTGATTCATATCTGTTTCCGCTTTGCAATAGTTATTACAGCGTGAGTGGGTGCGTAGCCAGTTGCCAACGGTAATCTGATTCAACCAACAATTTTAGGCACGACGTGTTGGAACAGCTTGACGTAAAATTAAGGAAATCATATATGTCATTTTCCAACTGTTTCTTCTTCACAATTACATCCCGCGTTTCAACCTCTAGGCGTCGTCGTCAGGTGTACATACTCCTGATAGAGACTCCTAAGCATAAAAAAACGATTTGAACTTGTGAAGAAAATGTAAATGGATATTACCATTTTTGCTATCATTAATTTAAAGGGTAATCTGAATTGAAATTTTTGCATGCTATAAGCAGAGGACATGACTCATTACCCAAGTTTTTCTATCGGTCATTTGTGCTTTTAGCTACCATGATAAATCGTGAAATTCCTTCAAATGGCCCCTGACTCAGATTAAACAATTTCCTTTTTCAACAAAGGTTGTAATTCGGTGATTGAACTATTCACTTAAGTGTCGATAGAAGGTGAAAAATGCCCTAAAGGTCACTAAGAACTATTCTCTCACGATATCTGCCAGGTTTCTGGAATATACTTCACAAATCGCAGTTCAGTCGTAATGCAGACTGATTCTCTGAACTCGTTCGAAAACCTCCGGCAATTCTTCCCCCGTGGTAGCGCTGAACTAAAATCTCCTACCAACGCTGCATCACTTCCGAGTACCAGTGCAGAGAATTAGTTTTTGCCGCTTACTTACGCGATAGAATTCCTATCTCGCGCATGTAAGAATACGCCCTTATCATCATCATGGCGCAGGGTAGGTATTAAGTCGATTTCTCAGTCTCCAGGGGATTTCATTTAAACTATCATCGGGATTTAGTTGAAACTTGGCACAGAGGTTGGTAGCCTCCGTTTCATACGTTTCCTCAATACTTCTGATGTCATGTAGCAAAAAGCTAACGCTTAACATTGTGTCACAGCACCGAAATCTTCATATGTGCAACCAAAGTCTTGTTTATGGTCAATGAATCACTCTATACGTCTTCCGCGCTATTTTTCAGATATCCTGCTTGGAAGAATATTAAAAATGACAGTCGCAGTTTATTGTTCATATTATTTTTTCACGAAACGTACCCGGTCCGATATAGAGGTTAGTATGCATTAGTTTCTACCCAGTCATTTAGGACTTGGTGTTGAGGGAATCTTTTCAACGAAACATTCCTCTCCTGCACACCTGAAAGGCATTAAAGGGCTCGATTTGGTAGTGGATGGAAATAGGACATTCAAGGGCAAGTTTATCTAAAGGCAAGAAACTTCTGTAGACGCAGTCTATGCGGGGTACTCTGGTCTGGTACTGGTACTTCACATCCCCAAGAGAGGTAAAAGGATCCTGGCTCCTGCCGCTCAGGAGTAGTGAAACCGATGTGAAGGTCCTCACCACCGTGTCCTGAGATTCAGAATTTTCAGAGATTCAATTTTCATCAGAACAAAAATTGACTCTACTGATATATTTACAACTTATTATACGCGAAACTGACCATGGTGGTGTCTTCGTAACCCTCGAACTGAATTGAATTTATAAAGGTTTTTTTTTTAGCCCAGTATTTGAAAGTTTCGATGTCAAAAGCCCTTTCCAAGTACAGAAGAATTCATAGAATGGCTTTCTTACTCACTTCTTTTCTGCCAGAATTTGTGAATCGAATTTAGATTCCCTTAGCTCGTTTTTTTTACCACGAACACGAATTGGATTTTCCAACTGGTTTTCAATTTTTTCTCCTACCCTTCGGTGTTGATATTTTGAATATATTTGCCACTATTCTCAGGGCTCAGCACCTCTCACGTCTCTCGGTGTTTTTTTCTTCGATTTCGCAGTCATTACGTCTTACTCGAAGTCCTCCAGCAATCCTGTCTCTGGCCGTGGTTATTCCAGTACATTCCGAGCTCCTTGATGTTTCTCCGTAGATTTTTTTCTTTCTTGCGCCTTGTTACCCTTCGTTGGTTTTTGCAGCTTTATTGAATTCACTTCCCAGCATATCATGTTGAAATTATTTATTTATTACATCCTCAGGCTTCTTCAGCTGGTTTTCCAAGTTCTCATCGGGAACCTCTTAATGTTGGAAAGCGAGCAGAAAATAAGTCTCATTGAAAACCGACGTCATATTTTTAATTTCAATGACCAATGTCCTGTTTTTAAACAATGACCAATGTCCTGCAAGAATAATTATGGATATCAGTAATTGCATATATAACAGCTGTAAATGACCTTTAAGAGTGGTTTAAAATTCCCATTGTTGAAAAAAGCAACTATATTTAATTTATTGTGAATCTTTTGCCTTATATTTAAAATTTCATGATGGCAATAGAAGTTTTGGTCATATTTTATATCTGTAATTTGTAAAATACTACTTTTTCAGTAGTACTATTAGGTATGATTTATTGTTGCACCTTAAGATATTCTTATGGACAATTTTAGCATATGATTTAGAAGCATTTTCTAAATACTATATTTGTTCATAAGTATATGCTATGATATTTGATGAATTTCCACATGGAATGTAAAATGAATTCATGACATTTTTATCCTTGTTATCCATTACAGAAATTTTGTAATTATTTGTAATGAAGTAGCTGTTCGAAAAATAAGTATTTTTCTTAGATTATTCTTTTGAAAGACTTTCGTTCAATCAAATTCGGACTTCATCTTAACATTGGAATTCATGATGGCAGGGACTAGAAAGCTTCTGGTTCTCCACTATTGACTCGGCTGTCAAGCAGTATGCAAATCCTGGTGCGTGATCCGGGAGTTACGATTGCACCTTCGCCGATAAGAAGGATGAAAACAAGGCGCAAGATTTTACCCGAATCCGTCCGTGAGAAGTGAAAATCCCTCACTTCTCCCCTTCACCGCCATCTCACAAAACCCCTTTGAGCGGTGGTGAGGGGGGTTGCGAGCCCCTCGCGGGGGAGGTGGGGGGGGAGGGGATTGTGGGAGAAGTCGGAGGAAAAGAAGCAGGTGGAAGAGAGAGGGAGGGGAAGAGGTGGGATCGTGTTGGGGTCATGAGCGCCGAAGTAATCGGCGACCCGTGAACCACGAATGAGATGATTACTTGGCGCTGGCCGAGGAATGAGGCCGATGTCCTTGAGCGAAGCAGTGAGGGGAGTATTCGAAAAGGAGTGAAGGGTTTCGGTTGCATGTGCAGTTTCAATTGTTCAGGATATGTAGGAAATAATCTAGAATTGTGGATCGCTGCTCTAACGTTACTTTAGTAAGGCCTCGCTGGCTCTCTGATAGGTTGAGAATAACTAGAATAAAATCTTTGAGTATAAATAGTCAAGTAATAGTAAATGTGAAAGTAAATTACCCTAGTTTTTAATCCATTTGCCATTAGTAATTGATTAGGGGCGTAAACTGTTTGTATATGCTTTTTGTATTACCTTCTCGCTCGTCAGTGTTTTCTCTCCCCTTAAGGACACCTATTCAGGAACTTACTGCATTTTAAATATGTATACGTATTTCCTTTTCGAATTCTGAAATATTCTTTTTTTCGAAGTTCAGTCGTGGACAGTCATAAGCAATACCCACTTTTTAAATGCGAACGTAATATTATACACTGAACTATTTGCGCTTCAGACCCGTGGCAACGATGGAATTCCTAAGGCCGTAGAATAAATAATAGAGGTGGAGCACAGCCGCAGGAAACCGATTCATACAAACTGATTCCTTGACTTCCTTTCTGCTTCTGTTATGCCATGATGGAATGAAAGATGATTAAACTATTAATAATCTTCACATAGGAAATTTCACTTAAGGTTATAGATATTCGGGGAAAACTTGGTTTCGTCTTCTGCAATAACGTATTTACGGGGAAGGTGGATAGATTTTCGACGTGCGAGATATTAATCGAAACCTGGCATTTCTGTTCACATTTGGCTCTCTCCAATCACAGAAAAATTCTCCATTTTGAACGTGGTTGACCTAAATTTAAGGAGAAAATAGCGTGAAAATTAATCGAAAATCGTTCAAACGACTCGCATCCCTAATTCCTCTAGTTACATGATTAGTTACTGCTTTCAGGTTAAAAACTACGAACTGAGTTGGTGTGGGCGCTGTACAATGTCAAACTTAGGGTTAAAGTTTCATGTCCTTGTATGACTAAATTTCGTTAGTATAATTTTTCCTTATTTTTTTCACTTTTATGTTGATCTTTGATTTTTATCGATTGTTTTAATAGTATGCCATGTCGATGATAACTTTGGCCTTAATCTTTTCTGGATCTCTTGTGTCTATATACCTCTAAAGGTAATGGCGTGTATGTATTTTTTTTCTATTGTTCCATTTTTGGATTTTATAAACGTCTTTCGTTTCACTCAGAGTTTATATATTTCACTCTACTTCATTTTCGTTATGTCATTCGTTTAATGGCAGCAAAAAGTTTTGTAATTTTTGAATTTGAAGTGAATTGTAAAAATCTACTCCTCAAAGTTTTTAAAATCACCCCATATTCAGGAAAAATCATCTGTTTTATTAAAAGAATGTCTCGTATAACAGCAAAGAGACTAGGCATAGTGAATAAATGGTCGGCATTCGGACGCTAATAATCGGCTGTGATTGAACGTGTTAGCTTCTATGTAATCCTATCTCTCTGATTTGCAAAATTTTAAAATAAAATACCCCTATATTTTAAACTCGCGAATGGTTTACCGGACTGTCTTTAAAAACAATTTGTTTGTGGCTCTGTCAAATCGACACGGATGAGGAAAATCCTCATATGCACACAATTTAGTGTTTTTTTATATGAACCTTACGAAGCGCATGACATAAAGGTCCTGATTGACTTGCTCGAACATCGATCCAATCGAGTAATTGAATTATTCTCTCCCTTTCCCGATGCCACCTTCAAGGGAAATAATATAAATGGAAGTAGTTCTCACGGAAAAGTAAATCCACACTGCGTGGAATGTGATCTCGTCGAGCTAACACTTTCAGGCTTCCGTTGTTTTTTCGCCTATTTTCCAAATCCATCACGGAATTTTCCTTTATGCAACACCAATCCTCGAGGGGGCTGTCGTATCATTGGCCGGTCGTTCATTGCGATTGCGGTGGTCATCCCAGGAAATAAGGAAATCGTAACGGAGTATTTTGTAAAAAAAGGCAAAATAATCTGTTTTGAAGCTGTGAGGGAAAAAAATATTTGACCCAAAATTTACCTTACTGCAGATGGAAAAAAATTAAGGCAATGCTGGAAACAATAATAATAACACGCAAACATTATATCAAGAAAGAATAAATCGAAAAAACTGTGAAAGCATTCTGCCATCAGCGAATGCGAACGGTTAACGCTAAAATGATTACCTAGAAATATGCCAACGCATGACACATTTGAATTGCTACAGTCTGTCAATTTTTTTAGTTGTGACGGCCAGTACCCATCACTGAATGTGCCTTCTTTCCGAGATCTCTTTTCAAACTCATAGACTGCTTCTGACTGCATAGACTGATCTTAATGCTGAGGTTAAGCTCTTTTTCAACCCTTACGATTAGATTCTTATCATGCTTCTTCTGTTACTTTCTACGTTCGCCAATGTTTTTAAAGTCTTAAAATGCAAACTTTAATTTCGGTGATATTAAGGAAAATGTATTACTATTAATGTATTAAAAAAAACAAGAGAAAAAGTAATTCTCCTTTAGTAAGAATGTCTGTATTCCACCGAAACACTGGAAACATCAAAATTCCAGTATGGAAAAGGAAAAGAATAGCCAATAGGGACGAATCCTCTTCGTGGTGCTTGGTGGGAGTCCGAGCGTGTGAGGGAGGCGGAGAGAGTTCCTGGAACTTCACGCGAAGGTAGAAGCGATGGACGATGAATAGCGCGTTAGGAAATTCAGAAGGGCCGTCAAAAACATATTCCTTCCGGTGACTCGCAAATCTCGAATACTCCCGTACCCATTCAGATGGCCGGAAACGGAAATTGAAGCGACCTGCATCTTGCCCGAATTAACTGTTCTCTCAAGAACTAATACCTAAGTATATTCAGATAGGAAGTTTTAATCTTAAACAGAGACATGGCGCCGATCGCTTTTTCTGCGATCTTTTGGAACTCGCTGCACATCGGTGGATTCAACTAGGGGAAGGAGGGTCAAGAAAAACCATGGCTTGGAGCGGTTTGGGTGGTTATCATAAAATTGGTCCCAAAGACGAAGAATTGGCAGGAACGGGACGGAGAGTTCATCTGGCAACGAAAAATTGTAGGAACGGTATGAAAATTCTGGGGCGGAAGCATTGTCTGGATGTTACGAAACAAAAATAATAAGTATATAGTAAAATAATCACTTATTTTACTAAGAATTTGCAAATAATTGATGAAGGCATGTCGCCACCACTATATTCATCAAATGGTAAAGTAAACTGGATAGTTTTTATGACAGAGCATATGAATTCGATAGCTTCAGGCTCGACTTTGCGAAAGTTCATGGAATGAGGATCACCATGTATTCATCCACTGATATTATATTGAGGTACATCTAGTTTACCTACCTAAGTACCTACCTGAAGATGACCCCTACGCGTCGATCGAAGGAAAACGCAAGGAAAATATCGTGATGGCTTTGGGAAATAGGCGAAAAAATGACAGAAGCCTGTAAGTGTACCTCAAAAAAATTTCAGAGGATGAATAAATAGTGTTCCTCATTTCATGAACAGAGTCCAGTGAAAGCGCTGAAGATCGCTCCTTCAACCATCTCGTCCATCGGTAAAATTATTCCATTTATTCCTGACGTTCGGCAAGTGCATCATCTCTTCCCATCATCATAATAATAAGAATTTGTCTTCATTGGGGCGAGATTATGACTATAACAGTCCCTTTTTTCGCTTAACACCTCGTTTCATGCAAATAAAATATAAAGGCCCAATTTCATAAGTAGACTTTCACATTACTTAAAGATACCTATACTCATGAAATTCTAAAATACATAATTTAGAAGTCTGGTACTGAAAACTTGTGGGTATAAATGTGGAATAGATTTGAAATTTTCTGGAAAAAACGTAAGGATAGGAGCTTATCCTTAGCAAAAAAAATCGGGGTAGGAAAATACCCGCACAGGAAGGGGAGCTTGAAAAACCTGCGAAATCTACTGAGAATAATTAGATAAGAATGCAGCACTTTTCCACAAAATAAAGTTTTATTGTACGACGCGCGTTTCTCGCGGAGCCATCATCAGGTGCAAATGCTGGCCAATGGAAGTTTTGTACCTGATCTCTGTGAGTAGAAGCGCGCATCGTACAATAAAAACTTTATTTTGTGGAAAAGTGCTATATCCTTTCCTAATTATGGATTC
>LYUA01000459.1:408233-424279 GCA_002093875.1 Calopteryx splendens | reverse complement strand
CCCTCCTGGCTCTCCAGTAGCCCTCCATTCCCCCGCCCCACCCGCCCCACCCGCCCCCGGCCCCCAAACACTTTCCTATTCCTTCTTCCCTCTCTAACCCCGCGCCATGATCGCCCATAATTAGCACCTACGCGCCTTAACTCCGCGCGGCACGCCCCCTTTCCCTGCTGCCTTCAACCGCAATCCCCTCCTGCGGCCCTCCCTCGCAAGGAGGCCGCGGTAAGGAAGACCTGACACCGCAAGCTGGACGCATAATTGAGCCCAGGCGAATTAAACGCTTCGTGGAAATGTTATGATGCATTATGAGCAGGGCGGCCGAGAGTTTAAGGCCACACATGCATCGTTGGGATTTCCGAGAAGTGGACCGATGCGCCGGCATTATAAATCCGCTGGCGGTGGAAATTGACCATGGCTAAAGGTTTTTTTGTTCTTGACTGTTAACTCTTTTAATGGTCCAGGCAGTCAAGGAGGCTTAATTGTACCTTTTTTTCGGAAAAAGTTTTTTCGCCATAAGTTACAAGACCTCCACGTAAAGGTGACGAAGCGGAGGTGGTGAGGAGGTAAAATTTTGGTAAATCGAGTAATAAAAGGTACAATATGGTGATTTCCAGGTCTTCAAGCGAAATGGAGAAGTTTCGAAATCGGTTTATGTAGCATTTTTTTTTTAACTTACGCAAATAATTTTTCGATGGATTGTCATGCTCGTAAGGAAAATGGGTAACCGTTTCGGAAATACGTGAAATCAATACTGATCCACTGATTAAAAATCAGTGCAATCCACACAACGGGAACTCTCATTTACTGCCTGAATTGAATGCCCAGTCAGTTTTGGCATATTTTCGCCAACATGGTAAAAACCAAAGCCTAACATAACCTCTAACCCTAACAAGCTAGTAGGCATAATTCAGGCCAGCATATCTGCCTATCTACCTTGAAAGCCAGCATACCCTTGCTACCTAGCATACCCTTGAAAGCTAGCTACCTTGAAACTTAGCATAGCCGTGGACAGCGCCCCATCACAAGAAGGTATTGCAGTGCACTGGACGCAAACTGCGTATAAATTAATTAAAATATTTTCTTGCATATTTTGTCTCTTTCATAGAACGAATAACATCCCAAGATAATCACAAACTAAGAACCCTTGTAGCATTCTGCTAGAATTGGTATTACTTTAAAACAAATGACATTGCGTCTTAATCACCCTAGCCAAATAGTTAGCTGGGGTTATACTCTTTTACACTTTCCTGCCATCATTCTCCCTTCACTGCTGATGTTTCCAAACTGTGCCACAATGGTTCATTTATGGCAAATTCTACACAAGCAGTATTTGAAGTGGGCCTATTTATAATTTAACAAAAAGTTTCTTAGCAACTCAAAAGATTAAGAAGCACTAGTTATTAATCCAAATTTATAAGGGAATAATTTTTCTATATGTTTATATGATGATATATTTCTTGTACATGAATAATGCACCTTCGAAGAATTGATTAAGAGTACCTTACCATCATCAAGTGAGAGATTAAGGCTCCCATCATAAATTCTTTTGTTATAAATTTATTTCATGTACCAATCGCTTCCACGATATATTTATTTAAGATTATTAAAATAATAATACTAAAAATTAATGTATTTAAATTACTTTCTGTCTATTTTCATTTACGAAGTTCCTGAAAATTAACATAAGTATTATCTATTATATAACTATTTTTATTTTTGACTTGGAATTATTTAATTTTAGTGTATACATATTCATGCTTCTGCTCAAAATGCATGTGCTAACGTATGCATTGTTTCACCATAAAATTAATACTTTTTTTCAAATCAATAACGGTGGCCTTAATTTGTTTTGACTCTTTCCACCCCCATTTTTCTCTTCCTCCATTTTTGTTCCATTCAAGTCTATAAAAGTGAAATTTTGTCACGAATAATTTAATAGTGAACTGAAATTATTATGTTATAAATTTTTAAGAGGTAGCGCATCCTGAATTAATTCGACTGTGATGAATTGTGACCGAGGATTTCTGAAATTAAAGTAAATTAATAGTTGGACCACAACGTCGTTAAATGATGGAAGTTGGCAATAAATAATAAGTAACGCAGTAAACATGATGAGGGTCTTACTGTATGCAACACCTATTTTAGGTATATTTTTATTGCTGTTCCCGAAATAATTTGTACTGTTATTTAATAGTTTCGTCGAATGTCTCCCATTTCTATACGTATGCATCACCAAAAGCGAGATAATATTCGTATAATATTTATCATTATTTTATTACCTACTCTAGATTCCGTCATCTCTTTTAAAACTGTGAGGTACTCGTAATCAAGCGTTAAACGTTTTTTTAGGTGATGAAAGACGTGTAAATTCTGTCAAAAACGTGAAAATAAATGTCTTTACACTTTTCTCATGCCTGAATTTCATATTTTCCGTTCAGTAAGCGCTATGGTACGTTTCACTATTGGTATTTAATGAACATTTTAATGGCGGTAGCCAATTAATTTAACAATGAATTTTATTATTTTTATTTTTTACCAATTTCTGTTGATTGGATATATAAAAAAGTGAATTTTGTTAATTATTTCAAATAACAGCTGTAATATAAACTATTACGTTTAAAGTGACCTAATTAAAGAGGTTGAAACTACGATGAATTGTCAAGGGTAACAAGTTTTTAATTACTTTATTACAATTGCTTAACTACAATCATCTAGTGATATAGTTGTCAGATATTGGCTGGGATCTCCTCGCAGAATAACTTGTCGAAATAGACAAGCTTTAGCCCGCAATTTTTTCTATTTTTTAACTAGTTACCTTTGTAGATTATTCTTGTGAATGACTTTACATTGATATATTTGGTGATGTTGTTGAACGAGCCTCACTGATCTTGTTTTGTTGCAATTTAAACGATGCTGAAAGTACTCTAATTATTTCACTCCAAAAATTGATACCCTTCTTCCGGCTAGCCTTCCAATGCCAGTTGAAACTATACCTTTTCAGGCGAGCGTTCTTGCTACCATGCGGCCCATGCACGGAAAATGGAACATCCAAGGGAAGAGTTGAATTATATAATCACCGCGTAGCCCTTTCCCTATAATTATGAAATAGAAGCACTTCAGTCGAGGACACTGGATCACCGACGGTCGGAGATAAAGCACCTCCGGTCATTCAGGTTTTTGGTTAAGAGTGCTTGAAAAGGCAAAAATGGCCCGGATCATTTATCTGAACGGCCGTCGGTGCTCAGAGCCGGGAAATAGCCAAAAAAAAATGACACACGTGCCTTTTTTTCGGGTCGATGAAAAATACTTCCTCTCCAACGAGGGTGGTATTTTGCGTTCATTACGATTGGGACGATAAAATTAAGAGGGCAACCATCGCGACCTCATATGATGGCGAAAACCACCAATTCTTCATACGGCTCGTCTAATTGGAGGCAATTTTTAATGCATTGCTATTCCAGTAATCGGCTATTTCACGCTACCACACCGATTCTTACCGAAAAGTGCGACCCGTGCAAAGGTGACTCCGTAATGAACATCTCTGACGCAAACGAATTTCAGGATGGCAGAGCTTGTCGACTCGCCGGTGCCGGACACCAGGCGTCTCGGGCGTTAATGGGCCCTGCCCCATGCGGCGGAACTTCGGATTCGGAACATTCGAACTTAATTCTCGACACGCCGTGCGCATTAAGTAGGGCTTAGTTTTTCTTTTTCAAGAGAGAATTCCGCCTTGATCGCCCAGTATATATTTATTTTTTCATAAGGAATGAATGCTTGGGTCGACGCGTTCGATAGGCTACCTACCGGAAACATGCCTGGCAGATCACGCCCACTCTTTCGTTCATTCTGCCGGCGACTGGATCCCCACAAACTTAACTTTTAAGTGATATTGTCCTGTGACTCGGTGGAGCCAGTGAATAATTTCTCGCTGTGTGAAGGCATTTTTTCGTTATTATCCGCCAGTGACCTCAGGGGAGCTTATTGTAAGGGACCATGGGATGGAAAATTAATTTGGAAAAACTCGGGGCGGCCCCTCCGCGTCTCGTCATGAGACGATTGGACCAATTGAAGCTCACGAAAGCAGGTGCAAGCCTGATGCTCGATTTTTTACGCTTAGCTGCTTTACAATTAAGGGGAGGAGTCATTACGAGTTTGATGTTTTATTCAACGCTTCTATCACTCCTGAAAGCTTCAGAATTTCGAGAACTTAATGATTATTTTGGCAATTAAAAACTCAGTGCCACTTTTCTTTTGAAAGAAATTTGATATTACTTCCACATCATCACAGTCATTGTTTTCTTCAGCATCTGAATTTTGTATTTTCATGAGGCTCGGAGAGAAGGTTTCTAACGAGATCTCACCTCAAGCAATTTCATATGAATCGCACCAAACCTGGCCTCGAGTACCTTCGAAACCCTCTAATAAATTATCATCGATAGTCTATCCGTCAAATATAAGTTTTGGACAGTCCTTATCAGATATTTACATATCACGGAGACTTCTCCGATACAAAAATCTTGTTTGTCTAGCATAATTTTTTTTTAGTTCTTCATACTTCCTACCGATCCTCCTTCCGTCCATAAAGTCTATTCTCTTCCTTCCCAGTATTCCCTCCTCTATACCGCTATCACGGCCTTCAAAATCCTCCTCCCATCCCTCTCAATATCTCCTCCATCCATCTATCCTGTCTTTTTCTATTATCACCACGCATCTTTTTCTCTTCCCCAGCGACATTTAAAACTTAGTCGTTAAGTTTTCATATCCGTTCAACATATCGTGCGTTCTCAATTTGTCTCTATACCCATATTCCGAAGCCCTCTAATCTGCGCTCATCCTCTTTCATCAAAGACCACACTTCCGAGCCCAGCAGTGTCACACTCCATTTTAAAGTGTTTACCAAAATTTTCTTTGTTATTCTTTCTATATGCAATAATTTCTTACATAGCATTTTATCATCAAGTTTCTCCTTTGTGGAAATGCCTCGTACGTCTACGCAATTATAATGTCCCTGCCACTGGGCCCATTTTCCTACATAATGCTGTCTACATATGCAAACCTCTCCACCTACTCTAACTTATTCTCTTCTACTTTAATTTTACTTAAGTTTAGCCTACCCACTTTTTGAGATTGGTAATTTGTTCTTGTTTATTTCTTGAATTTTCCCTATCATGCACTCAGCATAACTGCAGTTCTTTCGCTACCTGGCTAACTAATGTCTCATTATCCGCAAACCTGACTTAATTACCACTCCTCCCACCTTCATTCCTAGATCTAACCTCTCCCTTACCGATTTCAGCCTTTTCATCGCATGAAGATAATTTATATAGTTCTGGCGCTAACGCAGAATACTTACTTAACCCTTAACCTATTACCAGCCATCCTGATTCCCCCTCTGTTACCATTACTTTCGTCGTCTCATAACTACATATTTTTCGAATTAGTCTCTCTATATTCTCTATATCGAGATAAAGGGCTTATAGATTTCCTCTATAATATAGGTAGCATAACTCTCTGTTATTATTAGTAATGCTAATCTACCGGTTAAGGTAGGCTTCTGATGAACACCCTCCATAATATCCCTAAATCCATTGCCGCATACTTTCTTCCAATTCTATCCCGCAGGCCTAACCTCCTCCTCCCTCTGCCTCGCTTACTTAAAATTCTACCCTCTATCACATTCTTCAACAACCCATCGCCACCCAGCACGCCCTGAATCCATTTTTCCTGCCTTCTTTGGATTTATCCCAATAGCCTTCTCTCCTCCCCTATCATTCTCAAAACCTCTTCGTTCGTTTTCCTTTCCGTCCATTCTCACGTTTCCATCCTTCTCCACACTCACATCACAAAAGCCTCCAACCTACGCTTTTCATCTTGCATCAACGACCATGTTTCCGATTCATACAAAGCCACACTCCTAATTAGCGTCTTCACCATTCTTTTCGTCACATCCTTGGCTAAAGTCCTTGTCATCGTCCTCTATGACAGAGCCCCTTCAGTATACTCATATATTCTGCAATATTATCATTGGCTTTGTCTACTCTATTTGATCGAACAAAGCATTCAAAAATATCCTGATTATACTCTATATTTCTTTTTACTAATTTTCTTATTACGGCAACTGCGTACCGCGTTCCTTTTCCCACTGTAAACCGTAACTGATCTTCACAGATGTGGTTTTTTGGCCCGCTGACCAATCTTCTGTGAATTGTTATCAATGCTACCTTTGCCACGTGAAAATAATCTTTTTATCCTTTAGTACTTACAGACATTTAGGTTTACTCTTTCTGGGACGTAAATTTGAATTCAGTCGTTTGCCCAAACTCCCCCAATAACTTCTTCGAATAAGTTTACAATTTCTCTTAGATAAAATGTCTAAGAAATAAAGACAAGTTTAATATACCTTATCTAAATATTACGTTGGACTTACCGATGCCTCCATTCTATTATTCACAGTTTATTAACGTCCCAGTACACTATGCAAGAAACTTCGGTTTTAATATGCCATTTACATACACTAAAATTCGTTCATATGAACGCAAGAATAAAAAAAATTTCAGAATTCAACCCGGAGGCTGGTGTGGTAGGTGATGGTAGAGCTCACACAGTCCTAAGCCCAACGGTGTGTGAAATTCACACATCAGGGTAATAAGGGGGTCCAGTTCCTTGTTCCCTATAAGGCCTGTGATTTCCCAGGATGACCTGGTATCCGAAAATGTCACACAGTTTGGGTGAAGCTGAGGGCACCCAGAGGCGTCACCCGGAATGCAACCCGGGACCTCTGGTTAGTAGCTCAGCGCCCTACCCACTGGATTACCTTGCTCTTAACGCAAGAATAAGGTTATATAAATATTAGATAACTTGCCTTTATTAATTTGACTTCTGACCTCCTAATCGCCTCTAATCGACTGATAAATCTTTGCTTTAGGTAAGAGATTTATTCTCGATAGCTATACCATTTCCCTCCATTTTTAGCCAAGCCGTTTCCTCAGTACGGTCGAAAAAGCTAGGCTCTGAGATTCCTTCTGTGCAATGTATTGAAACTCGGTGAAATTTCACGATGGCTAACTCTATATGTATCGTAGATGAATTAAAATTGCATGCGCTACGCGCAAATTGGACCATCGCACTAAAGGCAAGAAGTATAAGTTCACACTCGGAGCCGCAGTCGTAAACAGGAGAACAACTTCGCAGTTCGCGATTCAGCTTTTTGCTCCGCCGCCGCCCGTCGCAGCCCTGGCTATCAAAATTTGCTTCAATATTCATGTCTGTAAAAAGCGCAGTTAAGCGCCGGCGAGGGAGGGAATGAACCGTGCTGCCTCCCACTCCTTCGACCGCTGTGATGGAAAATCAGTCGGAGGTCGGCGGAGACTTCGTCTCTCGTATTTTTTCTCTCCACTCGTGAGCGCGGAGATGCCGAATGGATGGCGCGGAGCTGGCGTGAATTGTGGCGTGGTACCCGTTTCCGCGAAGAGTTGAATAATACGTCGTAAAAATTATACTGCGTTATCCACTTCTTTCCTCTCGGGCGGCGATGAATAATTCACAGCCTCCGGCCGTCTGTATCGGCTGCCGTGGTGAGCGCCGCGGCCGTTTAATAGAGTCAAGAGTGAACCGCAGTCGACGCCGAGCAAGTAGGTTTGCGCGAGGGTGGGAATTTGGGATCACGGTGATTACTTCGCGTCCACGCTTGAGGATGTTTGGGCGGGTGAAAATGCTTACTATAAACCTACATAATCTGCGGTCGTAAGATACACACATGACGTTCATGGAGAGAGTTAATCTCTTGCTTTTATATATTTCGCGGGATTCTTTTTCTACCGCGCAACTAACAACTCGATTAACCATCGAGATGTTTCGCTTTACCTTCGGAGTTGCGTTGGTGGTGAATGCTTAACATGAGACTTGATTCGTTTCAGATTTTTTATATTATAAGATTTTGGCAATGTGGAATAGAAAATTATTTATTATGACCTGTAAATTTCTTAACCTGGCTTCCAGATGAAACTACTACAAAAATGCCTGACTTCGTACTTAGCAACTCTACATTTAATATATCTTATTTTTTGACAACCAATCTGTCTTCGTTTGTGAGGGAAGTTTATTCTGTAAAAATTAATTCCGTATTAGAATAAATACCAACCTTACTGCATAATCCGAGTTTATTTGAGATATCGTCAGTTAAGTCTTAGTAAATATATAGAAATAATAATAGGTTGAATGCTGGTGGGTTTATAGATCTGAATATATAGAGCAGCATTACGCAACTCTTAAACATTTGCAACCATACAAATATTTTGTGTATTTTTTTAATGCCAAAAATCCTTTGAATTGTTATCGCAAGCGACATTTCAACATCAGTTATGTTTTTGATTGCCCTTGCTGTTGAATAATTTTACAAAATAAAAGAGCAATCTCAGTAAATAATTTGTTTTCCAAAATTAAGAATACGAAGGTCGCAAATAATGCCGAAAGAATATCTGGACAGCAGAGCGTTCTCCGGAAAAATGAAACTACCCAATCTTATAGCATGAAGTAGGATAATGAAAATACCTATTGCGAATTAGCAAATCATAATAATTTTGAAGAAAAATATGATGTTAATATTAATTATTGATTGATCAATATACGCTTTATGCCCAAATAACACGTTCTTAATTAAGAAGCTTAAGTTTAATTAAGAAGTAAGAGCTTAGACACCTCGGCGTCATCGTTCAAAATGCATTCTCCATTTAAGAATACCTAAGCTCGTGCAGTATATATTTTCCTCCTCATTTCATTGCTTATGTATGCAATTGTGGAAACCACTCTCGATCCACCAAATGGAAGTTTCCTCGTCTAATTGTCCTCGTTTTCATGGCAACTTCATTCCTTCACGCTAGCTTTCGTAATAATCAATACTTCTAGTTCTTGTGTGAAAAGATCTAGATCATCAGAGGAGACAGGGGGTGATATAGAAATGGGAATTAAACGGAATTCCAGTGATGATATGAAAATTCGCATTTATTGCCGAGGGGTAAATGGGAATCTGAAGTAATCCTTCGATGTTCCTGTCGGCCTCGCGACCCGATGCCTTGTGTAGTTGCCGCCACGAAGATAGGTAAGGACGCTCGTGCATTCCTCTCTCTGAAGACATGAGTGCTCTCTCACTCTCCCTAATCCACCGGGAATGGCATCTCAATCAAAACAAGAGAAGGAGATCTTCTCCTCGAACCGCATTTCCCAATCCGTAGTTTAGCCTCCCATTCGCCCGTTTACTTTCCCACGGAGATTTCGATCCACGTCTGAGGACAGGTAAGGTTGAATGGCAATAAAGGAAAACGTGCGACCAAAGTCGGCGCTGAGGCAACAATGCATCCAGCTTTGGCATCGGAATTAATTATTTCCCATCCAATGCTTAAGATGCTCCGTTCATTTTGATTGACTTTACTTTTTCTGAATTCGTGGCCGAATTTAATTGGTCCTTTGAAGGGAGTAGTGCGTAGCCCATACCAGGAGGACAAAACAAGTGCATGAACTTTTCGATATGTATTAAGTGAATAAAAATTCCTGCACATACGCAAAAATGTTAGCCTAAATTCCTTAACCTTTCTGAGGAAGAGAAATTCCTCTCGGTTTTTTTTTTGGTAAAGATTCGATACTGACATCTTTGAAAGACATTTAGTTATAAAAATTTGGTAACATTCAAGTGAATTTGTTCGTCATTCCATTTACATTTGTAATGTTACACTCCCTTGACCCCGAGGTAAGTTTTGTAGCCGTTCACTTCTCATATTTATCACTCAGTATTTTGAAGCCATAAAGGTACTTCTTTCAGAATTCTATCACGACGAAGTCTAAATGACTTTTATGTCCGCGAAGGAGGAATACGATTTAATGACTCGATCTTACGCACGGGCGATCATTTTGCAAAGGTTTTCCTTGATTACGTCCATAAATTAATCCGTTAAATTAAATGGGATCTAAATGGGAATTAAGAATTCATTACAAATGTCATTTACCACTCAGCTCAGCACGCACAGGTAATAAAATAGACGAGATATTTGAGTTTTTAGGTATCATACCCATGGAAAGGGTCATTTATCATGTTGAAAATTCAAAACAAGTGATGTGCAAGGCAAGTGCAAGTGCAAAAACAAAAGCAAGGGGTACTAATGAATTCTGAACGTAAGCGAACGTAAATGATCGGTCGTCCTCAATTTTACATTTACAGCGTTAAGGTCCCACAATAAACGAAGTAACACTATTGGAGACGGGCAGTGATGAACCACGTTAGAGAATCGTATTTGTGTCGTTATGCACATGCTCATTAAACAATTTTCCCACGGCCTTTCGCATGTGAGATTTTCTGAAGTAAATGTTGGTGCCCATTAAATGGTGAATGGCCGCAGACCTAAGTTCCCCTTCAACTAACAGAGCTGTCATTCCTGCATCTCCATCATCCCATTACATTTTCGGATTAGCAATTTGTAGAGCGTGATCCATGTTACTGTATTTTTCTAAGGCGTTCATTTATGACGCCCTCATTCATCTCGAAAGTCAAACTTGATTACTTCTTCCGCTCTTTGTTGAGCTGTGATGTCACTTTTGTGCGTTTAACTCATGTTTTTACACTGTGTAATTTGCCAAAAAAATGAGACAAGGAATGTTAAGTTTCTGAAACCCGAAAGAGATTTTTTTATGGTTTCCGGTTATTAGAATTGAGTAATAATAATTGAGAACTTTTCGATATGTATTAAGTGAATAAAAATTCCTGTGTACATAACAACCAATCTTAAATTTAATGCTCTGCGTGGCATTTAACACTTTTAACACAAGCATTACAAATAAAGAGAACTCCACATACCGCGAAAATGCAGATGTATCCATTTTTTTCGAGCGTTTCATGTAGATTTTAAGCATTCATTTCAGCAATCAAATTAAAATGAAGAGGTATTGGTGAAGTTACTGGAATACTGGACTCCTCAATAGAGAGTATGGGAGTAATTGCTGGGGAATCGAGTAGTGTTCAGTAGCATTCAGGTTCATATAAGTTTTGAGGTTCTATTCCCGGCCTGGGAGGACTATTTGCTTTGGATTCGGCATCCTTCCGTATTCCTAGACGACCTTTTGTTTTGTTCTTTGGTATGTTTCCTATCTCTCTCCTCCATTCCTGTAAACCATGAGAATATGTTACCGCTGTTGAGCTCCATTTATTCTGTAACAATTGAAATACAGAAATTTAAATAAACTTGAAGCCCAAAACATAAGATAAGCACAATCTAGCAAGTTCATTTTCGGGCAAATTTACTCTCACGCTGAAAAAAAATTGGATATTAAAACAAAGTGGATAGGAGTAGAAAAGAAGTTATTTTTAATGCAATTTGATACTAAACGGGAAATGCTGTATCGAGTACTTACGAGTTACTAGAAAAAAAAGGTTGATTTCGAGCGTGTAAGACATCGAGGGAATAGTGGAGAATGATACCAAATTACGGCATTGGGAAAACATTGATAAAAGTAGGTGAAGTCGCGGAAATGGAAGGGTGTGATACCATAAGAGGAAAGGAACGGTTGCCTTTGCAAACTTGTTCTTATTAGAGAAAAAAACCTTCGCATTCGCAGAGAGAGGCAGTTAATGCACATGCCTGAAAGTGTATCACCGAACAGGGAACGTTTTTGAAATATCGACTAAATCTAAAACAGCCATTCCTTAGAATTTCTTCCGCAACCCAGTAAATGATGTTTATAAGGCATAATAGTTCTTGGTTCCATAAATTATGTGGTGCACGTCACAGCACTCCAGCTTTTCCCTTCTCCCGATCTAATAGTAATTATTTTGAACGCTGTGGCTCGTAAGTCCGCAGCATGATACTCGATACCCGACAGCACCTCTTAAAAACAAAAACGGTATGAGCTGAATCTTCTTATCGTCAATTGCGAGGTGACGCGAAAATTTCAGAATTGGCTTTCATTTAAATAAACTACGTGCCATTCTATGTTCGTGTCCATATCTATCACCTATTTTCACTCGAGTTTTTTTAACATTAGGGATGAAAGCGCGCTAGTATAGGCAAATGAATAACGTTTTAAGGATTTTTATTGATTGTATGCCATTGAAATTTCTATCTGTATTCAATGTTTGTTGTTACAGACAATTCCAGATTAGCTTGGGGGAGCATTACAGAGAAATAATTTCCACTTTCAACGTTTGATGCCCCAAATTGTCGCCCATTGAAGATGCAGTATGAAAGCATCTTTGTGTGCGCTAATTTTCTGTCGAATTAACTTATCCGGAGGAAATTCGCCTTCAGAATAGGAGTCCCTCACGTTTCACTACGATTCGGAGTATTGGCCGCCCTTAATCTCACCAGGTAGGGATATGAAATCTTATGCCAAAAATGAAATCGCCGCATGGCGTTCTCCGAACCGATACAGTTTTTGTAATGACGACTGCGAATCCTCATCGGTCATCCAGAGGACGGTTCATCGTGTACCCATTGTCCAGCGTCTTCCATTTTGACCACGATATGCCCGTTTTCCCTCCCCCATTTTTTTTCAGGGGTGTGAAAGTTGCGTGGACTGGTTTACGGATCACGAAGGGAGGACGGGAGAGCCGGGAATCGTCCACGGGCGTCGCGTCCGAGTTACACTCTCCTTAAATTATGCCATTTAGCCAGATTAGCGTTTTCCTATGCCTATTCATGACTCGGTGGAACACTTTCCCTCCTCTGCAAATGGACGGGCGATCGTTCGTATTCTTTTTTTCCCCCCATCATTTCCCTCTGCCGCCTCCTCAGGTCGCGGCCAATTAATTACCTTCTCGCGACGAGCGGAGCCAATAAATAAAGGGGGCCCCACTCTTCTTCTCTCTCTCTCTCTCGATGCGCCGCAACCATCCTCTTCCCTCTCTTTTTTTCCAATCTCCGATTTCATCACTCGCGTCCACTAGCCAGCGCAGAGCGAGGTGAGCGAGGGTGTCCGAGGTGAGGGCTCCTCATTTCCCCTAATGCCTAGTCGCAAGATAATACTGGTCATACGGCAGTGGTTTTCCAGTTTCTTTTGGTTATATTTCATTCTAGAAGCCTTTTATTTTACCATTAAGTGGTAGTAGCCTTTTATTCTTCCAATTACAGGAACTGAAATGCCCACAGAAAAATCTCGAGTAACAGCAATGTTTACCACTTCCAAAATAATATCTGTTGATCAATTGTACAACACATTATGGCCTTCGCTGAAGATGCAATGGATATAAATACTCATTTGATGACTCAATTTGCTTCCATGTTACTTCTTCCTGCATTAAATTCACGTGAGTGGAACTTATTTTGGCCTAAGTCATTGCTTCATTCAGTTCTTCATAATTCCTTCCCACATAAGTCTTTCCTATTCCCTCTCATACCGTTCAGAATATTTCTCTTCCAATCTCTTCCCGGCAACATCGCAATTTCCCTATTACGGCCTTCTATAACCTCTCAATATTTGCTCCGTCCGCACCTGCTATCTTCATTAAATTCCACCTTTCCGTAGAAATCCCCACCTTTCCCTTCCCGATGTATGAGTTGCTATTTTGTCTTCGTGCCTATTCCGCTTAACTTTCGGTCTATTTCCTTTTTTAAAAACTTGTGAAGACATGAATTTTGGGTCTCAATAATACTAGAGTTTCTATTAGAATATTGATTATGATTTTGACCAACTAATAGTTTGGTAGTACGGTGCTGATGTAACGTGCGCTATTTTTGGGGAGTGTGAATAATTTCATGATTTTTATTTTAAATATGTAATTAACAATTTGTCTTTATATTTATGATCATTTAAACCTAATATCAATATTACGGGTAGCTTATGCGTAGCAGTTAGAGATTAGCGTTCAGTGGCTAATTTGTATTATACGAATTGGCCTATACTCAGGAACAGAACAAGGTAAAATTAGAGAAACTCCTTCGTGTATATACATCGAGATTAACAATGCTATAGAGGACTTACCATTAAGCAATATTATATTTATTATTATTAGTTAATGTAAGGACATTAAATTTAAAAGTGAATTGAAAGGGTATTCGAAGGCTGCTGGCGTATTTCGTCAAATTTATGTTGCATTCATGGCTACGATACATAATATTTTAAATGCTCTGGATATAGTTTATTTACTTATGAATATTATTTTTTTTAATTATTTCACATCTATTTTTAGCTCGAAGTTGCTAATTTAAAATTGTGAAAACTGGTGCATTAATGGAGGAGTGACAATATATATTAGTGGACGAGAGCGCAATTCATAAGTTTCGTTCCAATTGCTACTTAATGTTATTGAATAGAGAACTTTTATTTTTGAAAGCAATGCTCTATTTAGAGACTAGAGGGCAGCATTCACTCTTCAATGTCGCAGGAACCTTGAGTCGGGTCCCCCGCGATCTTCACCGTGAATTTGTGATGCCCAAATGAAGCAAAGCTCATTTGACGATTTTGAAAGTTTTTCCCATTTCCGATGCGGCCTCGCCCATCGCACCCTTACGGCGTTATTTGTCCTGCTCGAACGAAATACGGCGTCCAATATCAATCAGCCTTTCCATTCCCTGGGGGAGGGGAGGGGGCCGCCACGGCACCCCACGGGTGCCCGAGTGAAGTACGGCCCGGTGGAGAGTGTGCGTAGGTGCCCTCCGGAGGGGGTGCCATTTGAAATCCGCCGTCATTTCTGCAGCGAGGCAGTCGCGGACGCCCGTCCATTCGTTATCTTCGCCCCTGATTCATTGACCCTTCTCCCTCTCTCTCTCTCTCTCTCCGGCGATGCGTCGCGGGGGATTTGCATCAACGACGCACGCAAGGCGCGGGTCACTAAGGGGGACGGTCTCAACCTCCAAGGCGGGCGCTTTCATGAGCTCCGTCCCACCCCACCCCCCTCCGCGCTCATTCCGTATCCCTCCACCCTTTTTGTTTCCCCATCAACGCCAGGGGTGGATCGAAGGGGAAGTTTGCCGTAGATTGGCTTCCCGTCGAACTTTAATGAAGGTTTTGTATGAAATTAGAAAAAAAAACCTCGTGGAACCAAACTCCACGGTAGTCTGGATCATTCGTTCAAAAGTGGTATTTTATCCGCTGCATGAGAATTTTCAGGCAGTAATTTCCTTTAGTCCATTCTGCCGTGAGCAATAATTTCACCATTTTACGCCGTCCGAAATCTTGTCATCGATCATTGAGGGCAAAATTTCATGAATATTCCTGAAATTACGGTTTAAAAATTGTCTTAAGTCTCCTCGGCGATATTAGGTGCTTCAGAACGAAAGGATACGTGTAACCATTATAAGTAGTGCCCTGAACTGACAAAATTTGACCTACGCCACTTGTACTCTGCCGCCATCCTGAATTCATATTATGGATGGGCTTTTGGACAACTACCACACACGTTTTTTTGGCATCTCTTGGCAACAGTTTCGACATGCACCAATTATGCTTCTATCGAAAACCTTAATGTTAAAAGTACTTATCATGCACATATCGCAGAGTTTTAAATTTCCCAATAGCTACGCTTTTATTTTGAAGGGTCTTAATCCATGAAACGGGATTTATTCATGCGCTATCATCAAACACGCCTTTGTCTTTTCTGTTGTTCCGGTCATTCTCTGCAAAAGAAAATTGGTTAGAAGGAAATTATCATCAATCATTGCTTGTATTTATGATATCCTGAGAAACAGTTCTCAGCTAATGGCTAGGTACGGATGTCCTATTTTGTTCCTCTCCGATGTTATCGATGATGTAGGTTTGATGGTACGTTTAAATGTTTTCAATGGCCATCAAAGGTTTCTTCCCCCTCTTATTTAGTTGGAGGATATGGGAGTTGACGAAACCGCCTTACTTTAATTATAATTGGTGAATTTCAAAAAGATAAGAGATTATGCTAATAAAAAATCAACGTCGCATGGAGAGAGTAGAGGTTATGCTCCAGTCCATGGAGAGGATAGTGCTAATTGAGACTTCGCATTGCATGCCTCTGCATTTTATCTGGTTATTTATTAATAGAGACGAGACGTTTATGACTTTTATTTTTCCATTTCATGACCTTTATTCTATGACTT
>LYUA01000459.1:307249-320237 GCA_002093875.1 Calopteryx splendens | reverse complement strand
TCCAACCTTTCTTCTTCCCCCCTCCCCCCCTTCCGCGCGCACACACACACACCCATCCTCGGCTATCGGCGTTCCTCGTCCGAAGCGATCAAAGCAAGGCGGGGGTCGAAGGGTTGGCGGGAAGAGGGGCGGTGGGAGGGAGGGATGGAGAGAGAGAGAGAGAGAGAAGCGAGGGAGGATGTTCATGAAAAAAGTGGGGAGGGGAAGGAGGATGAGAGAAGCGGATGGGTGAGGAGGGAGGGAATGGCCCGGGGAGGGGAGCGGAAGAGGCAGGTGGGGCCGAGGCCGAAGGGTGGGGCGGGGGCAGGGTTTAGGTGGAATGGGGTGCATCAGTGAAGAATTCTTCAAGAACGGAAGGCTACAGACCAGTTTCCATCCTCCTTTCGTCTTCCTCCTCCCCTCGCCCAACCTCCTCCCCCCCCTTGCCCTCCACATCCACTTGACCTAGCTTATATTAAGGGAAGGAGGAGGGGGGCAGCAGTGATGGTCGCCGGAAAGGTATCGGAAAAATTCGTTTCCTCCTCCACACCATGCCTGTGCTCTTCCTCCTCCCCGCCAAAACCCCCTCCGCTGAATCTCCCACGAGATTTTGACGCGGTTCAATTGAAAATGTGCGAGTTATAGGCATCCTGATTACAGGTTTCTACTTTTTTTTATGGGTGTCTACCGCCGATTCACCGGTGGGATAGGAAGGCGTTCTTACCTCGGCTTCCCTATATCTCTCTCTCCTACCTGTCTGTCGCCGTCACCGACAGGCGCGATTGAATTGGGAAAAATGCTGGCGTCTTCTTTTTCGCTCAGCGCCGATTTATTATTCGTTGAAAGCGTCGCAAACTTTGACGAACATTTCATTCGACGGGAATCCCCGTCAGTTTTATTTCACTCCTAGGCACTTGTTATGTGAAACGATGACAGCAAATATTTCGTTGGTTTTAATCGAATTTTTTTGTGGAATCGAGGAAATAGGAGATATAATTTTCATTTAATCATTAATGTATGAGTTCCGCGATGATTATCGTTCTCACTTTCTTCTTGATGTTATTGTTTAGGGGAACGGAATTAACTGAGAAATTGTCTACAAACCTTTTGACTTAATTCCATGTGTCGTAATTCCATTTATTTTTGATTTGTGCTCAGTGGAAAAAGGATTACGGAATTATTATTTCCTACAAGTAATTTTTTCATGGAAACCTTCGACCGGAGGAGGGAAACTTTTATTTCGATTCTAACCGGATGATTTGTTTTAATTCAATTTGTTCAATCATTATAATTTGCTTGAATTCAACATTTTTATTGGTTATCTTCATCATCGAAGATGGGAATTTTACGGTACATTGAAATTTATTGAGTTACGTTTTCTCCCCCCTACGCCTTGACCATGCAGCACGGAATGAGGTAGCATTATGCATGACAAATCAGCTTCTACCTTTCGGATAGACGTGCTATTAGTCGTCGAGCCTTTCTTTCCGTCTCCACGGCTTCTTTTCATTCCATTTGCCACCTTCGGCAGTCTCATCACTGATTACTTCTCTGTCACTCCGTACCCAAACTTCATCTGTTAAAGCGATCGCCCTAACTTCTTCGAGACGGGAAGGTTGTTGGACTAGCAGTGGCTACTGTTTGGAGGAAAGGTCTATTCGTCTTTTTCGAAAGTCAGACCCGCACCTCAATACAGTCACCGGTGTTCAGTTTTTTAGTGTCTCGAAATCTCCCTTTTTCATGAAATTACTTATCAAGTCAAATCTATAGCAATCATGTCTTACCAAGGTGATTACTTAGCTCTATATTTTATTCATCTTTAAAAAGTTAACATGTACATTGTTCTGAAACTTCACACCTTTTCACGCGGGGAGTAAAAGTGGTAATGAAAAAGTAAGAAAGCTTATTTAATGTACTCATGGATCACATAATAACATTTTTCTCTTGAACACAGTTAAAATAATAGATTTTTTCTTATTTTTTACCCAATAGCTTGCACGGAAATTATGTTTTACCTTAGAATCAATTGCTATTTTTCATTACATTACCCCTTATCAGGTATAGTTTTGGGTATTGTTGTTGCATGTGCCCCTTTCTGCGGTGCATGACCCCCCTTCAGGAATGTTTCATTCCTTTACTAAATGCCTAGTGTGAACTCACCCCCTGCTACACTCCCCAGTGGTGGCTTGCAGGGTATTATGTAGATGTAGATGAAGATCAGTATACGTGACTTCCGCAGTGCCCCATATCAGCTGAAATCTTATTGTTTCATCATATTTGCAAGGAAGCATATTACTTCAGTCACTAAATTCTTTGATGAACTATATTAACTGTCGTATGATATCGTAAAAAAATTATTATATAAAAGAGCTATATTGTTTAAAAAAAAGCGATGCATGACGAGGTCACTGGAGAAACTGGCATGTGCGTTCCTCCACTCGCGAAAATAAAACAGGGCTAAAACTTTGAGAAAGATTCTGGGCACTCTAAGTTACCTATGATACCGAGACTGTGCCCTTGCACTAATCGATAGATCACATCAACCGGATAAAATTTGGGAAACAGACTCTAGCAGGAACAAATAGTAATGGTATTTCTCCCCTTGCACGAATCACGTTCATCACAAAACAAATTTTATGTCCCCCGACAACCGTGATCGAGAATCATAGCAGTAATATGACATTCCCAGTGCTAGACTATTACCGTAGCCGTTGCGTTGTATTGTAGGTAAATGCTGATTTTCTAACAACTACCACATTCCCTCGTGGAATGAAATTATTGATACTGTTTACGTTTATCGAAATCTGCTTAAACACTGAAAGAAGAGTTCCATTATTGAAGGATTATAAGTCTTTATATTTGAATGCTATGAAAAACCATAGAATTTCCCCCAAGGGCCGTTTGATGAGAGAAACTTACTATTGATTAATAATAATAATAAATAGCATTACAGCGTGTTATTCGGAACATGAATGACAGAATATCGCATTCAGGCTCGCGTACGCGGTTCAGTTTCTTTCCCAGTTTCCCCGAGTTAACCTTTCGTCGAGAAAACGAAACGGCTTGGCTATAGCTGAGGAGGATGTCCAAAGCCATCTGCCCTGAAGGCCCCGGGGGCACATGTAGGTGCCCCCGAGGCCATCCGGCCAGTAGCCAAACGTTCTACCCACTATGCAACCGCCCTGACAGATTTACTCTATAGGTACCTTTTGTTTCAGTGTCTTCAGCGAGATATTTTTTTCACAATTTCTTGTAAACAATAGTACATTACGGGTCGGATATATTTTGAAGCCCTGAGTTCATCATTCGGATACCATCTACTTTTTTCACCTACGTACGATTATGCAGCTAGAGTTTATTCCGTTGCATAATACATGGACACAAGTTTCTCATGTGTCTGCAAAAAGGACTGGGATAGGGTGTAAAAAAACACACACATGATTTGAAAGAAACCATCTATATGTATCCCACACGGTGATTGAATTATCTGAAGTCTTTTCAATTCCATTAAGAATTTAGTGTTTTCAGTTAACTGATTTCCGAAAAATTGTTTTTTCTTCATTTATGTGTATTCTAATATCTCTTAAGTTTCCTCAAATTTTCAATTTCCCCTTCCATTTTTTATATGAATCGAATTGAAGATACATATTTGAATTTTAATAATTTCCACAGACTAAAATTTATATGTAGGTACAGAAAAGGAAATGTATGATTTTGGCGAAAGTGTTTTGCAAAATTAGGGGCTGATGAGCATGAAATATTGAAAATCGTCAAAGCAGTAAAAGAATTTTTGTGATTCCTAATTCATAATGGGTTGTATTTCCATTGTTAGAGATGTATCTCTCCAAAATAATATTGTTTGATGTACTCGCGTATAATCCTACCATGTTCCATCTTCAGTCAATAATTTCACTAACTTGCCATATCTGTAGTTGGTGCATAACACGCTTTGCAATTAATGAATCAAAATCACACCACGGATGAACCAAAATCCACCCGAAGGTCGGTTTGGTGAATTAATGAAGAATAATAATTTAATATAATTGTCCTGGGAGTTCTTTACAAGAAAATATTATCTTTACTATTGTTCCATGTGGATCATCGTTCATGAAGTGTGGTGTAATGCGTGCATTATACATGAGCTATAAGGAGAAAATACCCCTTGCCTTCTTACCTTGACCCTAGTATAGTGTTCCTCGAGGAACAGAATGAAATACTCGTGACTGCTCTTAACTCTGTAGCATTACTCAGACTGAGGAAGTGCCCGCCTTCTTTATTTGTGTGATAGATTTTGTATTTTAAAACTGTCAAATTACCATACTATATTACCACCCATAATGATAACTTTTAAAATAGGATGGCCATATGAAAGGCGATTTCGTAATATAATTATTACCCTCAGAAAACAGCATACACATAGCACATATTTTTTTAGTCATAAACGTAGGCACAATGTGTTTATCTCAGCTTACATGCCCCAAAATATTACGTTCCTCGCCGCCCCAAGGAATAGCCACCAGAATAATGAAGCAATTTTTACTCACGCCACATAATTGATGGAATGCTCATTTAGAAATCTCAATCCCCCTCCCCCTAACTGCGCGACAAATGCAAAAAGGTTTGAGGGCACGCATAAAAAAGGCAATCATCTCAAGAGAGGGACTGGTATGAATAAAATGTAAATAGCGATAGCCGCGCCTAGGCGGCAACCGAATTACGCGCAGATGCCTGTGATGCTTTTTCAATTTTTCCCATTCGGGTCACGAGATGGGAAAATGTGGTAGCGATGGCCTGCGGGGGAAGTGAGAGGGTGGGAGGTGAGGGGTTAGGAGGAAGGAGGACGGCGGGAGAGAGGAATGATGAGGATCGGTTGGGCGGAGCGGGAAAGGGTCCGAATAATCTCGTCCTTATTTATCAGGACAGGTTCGTAATTTTTCCTCCAACCCCCATCACGTCCGCGTGCAGTCAACTACATATATTCTTTTCTTAATTTATTCCGTGGAAAGAATGATGGGGCCACGAGCGAAAAGAAGGTTACTTCCACCCTTAGGATCTTGTAACCCTTCTTCAACACATATTCCTTTCTTTCTCCACCTTCTTTCCCTTTCCTTCAGTTAATATCACCTTATCTTTAACTCTTTCTCTTTTATGCCTTATTCTCAGGAGAAAGGAATTTTGAGAAAAATGTGAATCTCCTTCTATATCAGATTATGTTTATTATGTGATTTTTATCGGTGAAACCGAGGGAAATTACCTGGAAGAAACTAGTTTCCCATCTGTGATTACAAAATATCTTTTCACGAAAACACGAGGTGAAAAGTCAAAAGGAAGAGTCGGGAGTGTAAGAGTGAGGGTTGCTTTACAGCATTGAAGATTGCCACATCAAAATTCAAATAGTGAAGTTGCCGTTGAAACATTAAAAGTAAGTTTAAATTATTTCAGATTTTTATCTTTACCACTAGCGTTTTCAATCATCAGTTTTATGAGCAAATTGTCCGGTAGGTATTTCGTTTATCATTATTCGATTTTAAGATTTCTTTCCATATTTCTGTCTCACCTTGACGATCCCTGACGAGGTAACTGCGAGTTTCCCGGAAATTCGAGGAGGAGTAAATGGGTAAATAAAGCCTGAGGACAATTTCGGAGTGGAGCGAGCGGTCGCGGAGGCCATTGAGCAAAACGAAGGAAGAGAATGTAAGGAGGACCGAGGGGAGGGAGGGCTAATTGGCTGTCGGACCGCTCCCAAGAGTGCCCCATTCCCGAGGCTTTGGTTGCTTGGGGTTGACCTGTGGCCTTTATCAAAGTTGTCCATGACGTAAAGGAAGCCTTCGATGAGATGGACGTAATATTTCAGCTCATTCCTTTTTCACGTTCATTTCATTTTATTTAGTTTACTGGCCTGATGATTAAGGAAAGTGTCCCAGGTAGGAAATGAGAAAATTCATATATTTTATATAAGTGGCATTTATGGGGGATTTGGTTGATCATTTTTCCGTGTCCGTTTACATTATTCTTTCTTCCGATGTAATTCGGGGAAGGGATTTATTTCCGGTCGATTTATTTTGCACCAAGCATTTAATATGTATTCCATAATTATACTTGAGCACGCTCATGGATGTCGCTTTTACTTGCAAAAAGATAAGAATTTACCTCACTTTAACCTTAAGTTGAGCGAATATGTTTTAAACACAGAAAGGCTCGGTTGGTGGATGTGTATTAATGTCTGCCCTGAAGTCGAAGGCAAATGCGTCTCAAATTGAATGCTAAGGTCTCTCTCTGCTACTTTTCCAAAATCCTGTCGTCCTTCATTCTTCCTATGCAAAAGACGTTTTTCACAATGATTTCTGTTTTACTGAATCTATTCGGCTTTCGTTTCCTATTCCCTTGAATCCCCAACGTTTTGACTACAAATATTTTCATTGAATCCATAGCTTAACATCTCGAGCAACCCTTTAAATGTAGTTCATTGCTTTAATACACGTGGCCAGACTATACAATTGTATAGTTCCATTTCTTGTATTATATTAATATATTTATAGTTCCATTTACTATAGTATATTTTATAGTTCCATTTATAGTATTGAATCTAAAAGTCTGATTATCTAAATTCTAGTTTACATGGTGTTACGTCAGTAACTCTTCCTATTGTACTAGATATTAAAATGATAGGTACCTATGTAAGAAGTTATTATACAATTACATAAGAGTATTTTGCTATAAAGGTTCCCTAGAAAAGGTTATTAGCATTATTAAAGTGTTATGAACATTGTTATGGTGATTTATAGACATTTAACCTGGCTCTAAAAATTAATTTTTGGTTTAATTATATTTAGATAACATCATAAGTACATTACATATGTCTAATTATTGGAACATGAATGTAAATAAAATATTTTTACAGTACATATTTTCATTTTACGGCAGAATACATGCTAGAAAATACATATATTTCATTCATACATTTAAATGTGTAGCTTTTGTCACGTTACCTTTTAAAAAACTATTCGCATATATTCCTTCCCATAATGTCTACGATATCGGCAAAGAATGGTTGAACTTGCTGTTTTACCATTTCTACATCAGAGGAAACCTTTATGATATTTTCCATAAAAAATATAGGTAATAATTCTGGATCGCAATCGAAATTAGGAATGATATCTTCAAAAGTCCCTGATGTATTGAACATAATCTCAGGAAATTATGGCCTTAAGCTGGAAGACGTGCTCTGCGCAGGAAATCTTTCGAATAATTTATTTGGTGTTTTCTTAATCCAAGAGAACATTTCATTTTTATGGCTAAAATAATTGTCAGTGAAAAAAAATCCCAATCGACCAATAAGTTCCGTGATATTTTCATTATTTATCCCAAACCATATATCGATTTCGACCTTTCCGGCGGTTAAGTCACGCCTTTTGCCTGATGCATAAAGAATATTTTTTTATTGGTGCTATGGTGTCAAACTGTTAGAAATATGCACGATGAGTCATTTTGTTTGGTATTAACCTGTTAACGTTATTCTTTGGATTTTAAGGCTTGCTTGAACTTTTTTTTAATACGCCCGATACTGTAATTCACTCGTTGAAGTCTCCGGGAAACTTCGATGCACGATTCTCCCGAGGAAGGATAAGAGGCCAAAGTACACCTTGTAAACTTAGGTATAAACGTTTTTAGTTATTTCATAGGATATTTTGTGTTATCCCACTCTATTTTTCCACTAGATAAAGTTTTTCTAGCGTATTTATTGTGATCAGAAGCGTTCCGAGTACCAATCAAGAATGATTGTGCCATCGATAGTTATTCTCATTGAACCGAAATTGGTGGAAGTTGATATGCTTAGAAATTTTCTTATCATGTTCTTGAGATCAATGAAAATGGTTTAATTGAACTTAATCAACTTGATCAAAGTTTTAATTTCATTCCAATGTCACACCAACAACCAGGGGTATTCAATAAAATAAAAAAACTAATGTTGATTTTCCGCTTCATCGGGTAATAAATGAACAATTTAGAAAAGGAAAAGGGAACGTAATTGATTTCCTAAAATGCAGGTGATTATTGACTGCTCATGTTCACTGACGTCAGATGGAGTCAAGAACATATTTTTTAGAGAAAGTTGATAGCCAAAAAATTTATTTAAGAAATTATAAAAATAAAAATATATAACATCGTTTCGGTAAATGGCTAATTCGCTTGACGAGCGTAAATGAAAGAATCGTCTCGCTGTATTTGCAGGAGAATTATGAAATTTTCGATAGGAATATATATTTTACCATGCCTCCCTCACGTTAGAGTAATTACCCTCCAATTAATTACGAACCTTTTTTTTCATCAAATAACCTTTTCTGTGTTTAGCCAGGAATACTTTTAATTCTTTCTCATTGCAAACATATCTGAACATTTACTGATTTTCACACTATTTGCGATTTTGGTTGAATTTGTGATCCCTTCTCCCAGCGAGCTATCTTTCGGAAGTGCTTCTCTCTCATTCCATCTCCATTAACGTATCTCCTCCCACCATTTTAAAGAAAACTCGTTTTTCTCCCTGCGTTTTCAATACTTTAGTGCTTACACTAATCTATTTTTAGCTTAAAGGTTTCAGTATAAATGCATTGAGCTTTTTCCAAAGTGCATAACAGATAAATGACTCGTTTTATATGGATATTATTTTAAAATATACTTATTTATCCTTGTGCAAGCACCTTAGAGATCTTGAATTAAATTTTATTTTAATTTTTTGTAGCCTTCGCTTATTAAAATCGATACCCTGCGAGCTTTTGTGACTCCACTAATATTGATCCTAGTAGTCGTTGCACTACCGTGTATCAATATATTATGGTCTCCTTTTGATAAACCATAAAACATTATCTATTAATCTTCCAATTTTTTTTATTTGGATGAAAACTGTCCAGCTCTTTATTTTGTCTCCGCGTTTTACACTTTGTATTTTTAGCTGCTGAAACTAAATTAAATAATCATGCTCAAAACGGAATTCAGAGTTTGACGCCCTAAGAAGTCACTTGACTCCGTGGGTCCAGGTGATCTCGATAAGTCCCCACATTTGAATTTTGAATGCTTAGCTCTTAGCCTGTGGTGCTCCTATCTTCTTTGAAGCTCGTCCAATTTTTTCCAACGAGGTGCAAATCACTCTGCTTTGTTAAAATTAACCGAGGACCAAAATTGTCGTTCCCTCGATCGAATTGACTGCTCATTTATCTGTCGCTCCATGTCGATCATTTTCTTCCGTCACAATCCGGTATCCTTCACCTAATATCGCGTCAGCCTTAAAAAGTATCGCAGAGTGGAGGAAAGGAAAAAAAAACGTATAAACGATCGCCGCTCTACTTCGTGACCTCGCCTGCCTCCCCACGGCGAAAGCACTCCACCAACCTCCACACCCCTTGATGGCGTCGGCCCCCGTGTCCTTGTGAGTCGAGAGTGACCGGGTCGAACGACCCCTCCCCCATTGCCTTCTTCCCTCTCCCCCACCCCGTCACATTTCCTCCCCCCCTCCCACATTGCCCACTGGCCAGGTCGATCTGTATCGCTGGACAGACGGACACTCCCCTCCTCTGTCTATCCCCCATCCCCTCCTGATCCTCCCTCTCTTTTACTCTCCCTCCATCCCTCCCTCCATCCCTCCCTCCACCTCGCTCTCCCTCCTCAGTCGCCTCGCCTTTTATTTCTTCCACCCATTCCACCTTTTCCTCTCGGCGTTCGCTTTGACAGCGGCCCACCGGGGCCGACGCCCACCCTCGCGTGTACATTTTTTTCTCATATGCATTTTAATACGTAGACCGTTTCGTGATACAGAGCATCGTACAAGCTGCAAGAGGTTGTGTGTGCTTGTTTACTGCCGGAGAGTTGGCATTGACGCATTATGGCGTCTTCCAACCTTCTTTTGGCCTTTCCCTCCGTTGGGTATCATTAAGCAACCTCTCCAAATTTTTTCCCCGTCGAGATTTGCTTAATTGTATCACGAATTATTGTCAATTTTATTCTTGCTGTCAGCATGCGAAGACACTGCACTCTAACAACAAAACTTTTACCGTAAGATTCCTCGGTAGGAAGACGTTGTTATACTGGATAATATGCCTCATTAGTGGGTGAGATATTTGTCCCAAAATCTGGCTAATTTCTAAAGTTTCCAACTCGCAAGACTCACATGTCGTCATCATGGTTGCCGCAAAGTTTGTCGATCGACGCTCGCCTATGTAGATGTTAATAGATGGTCGATTCTCATTAACTTCGTCAATTATAGGCCAGCACTGACCTCACGAGTGGGGTCAAAACATTATTCTGGAACATGTGACAGGAACGATTTTGAAGACGGTATATTTCGTCCAAAAGTTTGTCTCAAGACCAAACAGTCAAGTCCTAACTACTGATGGATTCCCAGCTTATGTTCCTGAATAATTGCACATACATCTATCCTTTAAAAGCTCTCTGTAGTCCGTAGAACCCCGCAGTTTGCCTCAAGGTTTTAAGTGGGGGGGGTTATAATACCAACCATGAGAAGGGAGTGGAAGATGTCTGTAAAGGGAAGTAGTGTGGTATTGCTCTGTTTCTCCTCACTCTCTGTGCTATAGTTGCGCGAATCCTTGAATCTATCTGTTTGATATCCTGTCTCTCTAATTGTCTCTAGTGCCCCATGTCATGTAGGACGTGGATTATTTGCTCAAAGTCGCAAAGTTAAAACGTACGATAGATATATTATAACACTTATAAGTCTGAGTTGAGTCCTTCAGTCACTCGCAATCCACATTTTGTATTAAATAAATGGAGAGAATCATCTTTCTTATTTTGGGTGGAGAAAAAAACGTTTCGTAACTTTCGTTTGAGTTTTACCGTTATAGGTGCACGATTCTAACTTAAGGCTTCGGATTCCTTGGTTTTTTATTTATTTATTTTATTTATTTATTTGTCATTAATCTGAAAAAAGCCATTTTTTGACCTTTTACATCATATTATAAACGTAGCAACCACAATTACAAACACTCGAGCCCTAGGTGGTGGATGAAAATCCACCTAGGCGGGAATCGAACCCGCGACCTCTGTATTGACAGGTGATGTCGAATCTTGCAGCTATTATGTAATAGATTGCCTTATGCTCATCAATTGCTCTTTTAATTGAACTAAAATTGAAAGAAAACTGGTAAAATTCTAGGGAAGAGAGGGAAAAGTGTGATTAAGAGTGACAGGTGTTAGTCATTGAATGTTTTCTCAATCGAGGATTATAGGTTAAGTGTATCAAGTGTTCCATTAGTTGAGATAATGGAAATTGGAGATGACATGTAGCTGTTCGGGAAAATTCATAGTTGTCATTTAGAAGTTAATTAGTGCCATATGTCGACGCTTCTTCGGTCTAGAGTTGGAAAAATAATTTTTTCACTTCATTGAAGATTCGAGTTGAATTGAGCTCTTACTTAATATAGAAGGAAATGCGATTCTCGGTAGAACCAGTACCCAGTTGTAATAAGTTCTCATCGGTTGCACTTCAGTCTGCCTTTCTAGGCCACGATTGCATTAATTCTGAAATCATCGATGAATTCCATGTGAGTAATGGTAGAAAAAAGTGAAATACATGGGGACTGTTTCTAAGTTACTTCGTGCGGGAAATATTTTCTATTGCCTGAAAGCATTCGTGTTTCGAATGGATTATGATTGCATAAGGAATATTTTGAAATAAGGTTAAGGTGACCTCTTTAGATGCCACACAATAAACGTTTTGTTGTTTCTCAATGTTATAATATCTTAAAATCATAAAAAAAATTATTCAATTCCCCAGCTATTTTGATGTACCTATTTCATAAACATAGTTTAGTGCGCCCGATATTTTTTTAACACAAAACAATAATTATGACTGCTGGGGATGATGGAATTTATCAAGATAGTACTAAATAATGTAAAAATTTCATTGATTTACTACCAAATTTACTTGAACTACCAAAATCAATCAACAGCGTAATTTGTAAACTGCAGTAAGTTGAATCCTACGATTATTTTAATAATACGGATCAGTTAAATGCTATGAGTAATATTTTGAATCTGTCACTTGAAGTGCTTTGTGTTTTTTTTATTCCTCTTGTACAGCTGAATCTATAATAGCTAAATATAGGCTCCCGGATGTTTGTATTTAGATTCCCACTCGGCCTTCGGTTTTCCACCGCGTTATTTTACTTACAATTAGAGTGACGACGACTCCTCCCCGTTGCTTCGTCGAAGTTCACATGGTAGTAAAGTTCACATCCAAATTTGAAATTTAATTTCGAAAGCAAGATGTGATCAAATTATCGATGAATAAAAAGGTTTATGAAGCTTTTATAAGGGTTGACGTAGGGAGAAGGTTACAGAGGTTTCATCGTGTTTTCTCTTTTTTGGAATGGTTCCGGATGGTCATCCGGGTGGGGCTGCTTAGTGACCAAAGGCGGGAGAGTGTGCACGATCATGTTGAATGGCCTCGAATCTCGTCCACGCATCGTCTTCGGGAGTTTTTATGACTGGTATTTTATATTCACCTGTACTGATCATCTTCTTTCACTTGAAATCCAGGATATGTTAGAATCTCCTCTATGATGAGTTTCTTTGTCTCGTTAAAGTCGTTTCTGATTACCTGAATACTGATTACCTGGATGGTGTACATTTATAAATTTATTTTTTTAAATACATATGCCCCTTGCCGGATTTTGATGAATGCAGTGACTTTGAAGATCCCTCTTTATGCAATTAATTTTAATAACTGGTTTTAAAAAACAAATTAAGTATGGAAGCAATAAAGAGACTCGGATTTCAAATACAATAATTCATCTTCAAGAGCTGTACTGCATCTACGATGCTTATAAAGATCTATCTATATCTACACGATACCCCGCAAGCCGCCGCTAGGGCGCGTGGCGGGGGGGGGGGGGTTTTGCCAATAGCCAATCCGGCTAACTTATTAGGATATCTCGTTCCAGTTTATTGTTAGGTTGTGTCGTTCCTGAAAATTATTCGCCGTTGCCGGGGATCGAAC
>LYUA01000459.1:250420-264864 GCA_002093875.1 Calopteryx splendens | reverse complement strand
ACTCGGAGAGGTGGAAAGAGGGCTTTGAACTTGTTTTTCCCTGAGCTAAAACTCCACGGGGCTACCGTTCGCTCCGCGGATGGTACGCACCTCTCTACACAGTGGTATGTGTGGGCTCGTGTGTGCATGTGGTGCGCTCTAAGTACACACGTACGTTTACCGAGCCGGGGTATGCGAACTGAGTCGGCCGGCCGCACGTTCGCAGCCGAACACGTCGGGGGAGGGTATCTCTCGAAGGGCGTGCCTGGGGGATGGGAGGAGGGTTTAGGGGGATGGGATACGAGTGGGGGGAGGGGGGCAGGGAGTGGCTAGACGTGGGAGGATGCTGTGGAGGTGGCAGCAGTGTTGCCAAAACAAATTCATTAAGCGTCGCGGGAAATTGTGAGGGAGAGAAGTCAGTGTGATCGCTGGGAGTGCTATCCTAGACTTTTAAGGTTGAAATCTCCTGGCTACCGCGGGGGTGTGTGTATACGCTGACATCAGGTCTCGATGTGTGAGGGAATGGCAGAGGCAGGCATCATTACTCTTCATTGTTGTGACACCCCAGTGAATGCGGCTGGCAAAAGAATTTTTATTATCAGCTATTCCCTTCCGCTACTAGATTTTGTATATTTTATTGTACGCTGAACTTGGTTCTCTGCGTAACGCGCCAACATTCCTACGGCAGTGCCAAGAGCATGCTGCGAAAAATGACCACCACCATAATCTACTCCCCTTAATATGCACACAAGAAACCTTTCAGGAAGTTATACTAGGCAGTTGGCGCACCTTTCACGCCAATCGACATTGCGCTTAAATATATCACCTAGCATAGCTCAAAGCCAAAGTAATAGACAGATAAGTAATGAGTGAAGCAGAGAGCGGGTTACTGTCACGCGATTTAGACAACACTTCGGACTGTTGCAAAGACTTTATAATTAAATCAACTGATGAACAGCATTGTATTTTAGAAGAAGAATTAAGAGGAATGGCGTTATATAAAAAAATGGGGATAAAATTTAGCAAAACGTCAAGTTTTTAAGTGTCACTCATACAGCCAATCTTTCATAGGGAACAGAAAATTAAAATAGAAGTTGGGTATCATTATTTTGGGGGTTGGTAAATTTACTTAAGGAAATGGTAATGGTGAAATGTGTTTCACACTGATTATTCTACAGCAAAGAATATGGTACGATTATTTGTGACCCTTCGAAGAAGGGTTTAATATTATAAGTTGATTGAGTTCAAATAAGACCCTGTAAGTAGATGGCTCATAATTACGGTAAGAAATAAATCTTTGTGGGCTTTTGCATAAATTAGGATCTGAGTCCTCCAGTGATGGAGAGATCTAGATGGACTTTCTCTTTTTGGAAGGTACAGGATATTTCTCTCACCGATGGGAATATTAACACCTTGCAAAGAATGAGCAGATAATACCAAGCGGAAAAATATTAATTGATTCCCCCAATGGTATAGTTAAATATTATTTTTTCAGTCGCGCTATTAACGGTCACTACAAAACCAAATTAAACCACTCCAATATTTGTGAAATACATATTTTGTTGGAAACTCTAATCCCATTTACCTACGAGCACTTTTTAAGGAAAATTAAAACAAAAAAATTCGTCATCCAACAATGCAATTTTTTTGTCAGAAAACTAGCACCTCGAAATTTCTGGATACAATATAATTTAATTAAGATAATAAAAATATCCCTAAAATATTTTATCCTCTGGGTTGAGAATTACGTGTAATGTCATAGGATTTCAGAATTTGATTTTTCCACTTTGAGCCATCGCATTGGAATTACGTAGGCACATTTTTAGATAATTTTCTTTTTCTGTATTTTATTTCGATCTTATAGTAGGTTAATAATTACTTTTCTATCATTCAAATTGAAATTCACGCATCTGTTGCTGCTAAATTTGCGAGAGTTTGCTACTCCACAGTGTTTGCTATTCCCTACTTTCGACGTCACTCATTTCAAGTATTCAAATGCAAAGCTGACTTGTTACTATCCCATGACGTACATACTTGCTAAATTTTAAATTTTTTCCTCGCTTGTTGAATTATTTTCTTAATGTTTTCTTTTAACACCACTTTTCTTTACTGCCGTTAGGTTAAATCGGTGTTGAAATTTTAGCATCGCATACACAGTTCAGGTCATGACGTCAACGAGACTGCTTTTCAGTACTTCAGCCTTCAAGGTTCATGGTAGGCTGCTTAGTTTCCCTAGTCCCCAGTTCTCTCTCTCTCTCCGTTTCTTCTCTTTCTCACTGCTCTTTTCAGATTATGGTAAATGTAGTCAGCGGGAGGTCAATATTTGCATGCGATTATCCCACAAACATGGTGATAACGCATTTAAGTCTTTCGTTCCCTCGAAGAAATAGGCGTTGGAAGTCAGCGTGAGGTGACGCATTATCTCCATCTGATGTCATTTTGTGAATTTAATCTGTTTCGATCAGTACTTAGGTACATCCTATAATAAAGGACTTGATTTAATGCAACGAGTCGTTCTTGTTTTTGTCTGTTCATTTATGAGATCACAGTTATTCACTGGAGAGAATGAATTTGCGTTTTTCTTCGTTAGATTGCACTGCTTCAAAAGAGAGCTTTAAAAATTTATTGCAACCTGTGCTGTTTTGAGTGACACTAGAGCGGGTCGTAACTTGTTCTTGTTTCAATAAAGAGCTACACTACTTATTAGGTAGATGCGTTAAATGAACGATTTACAACAGATTATTCTCTAATCTTACTGCCTTTATCATTCGTGTCAGGCGTTGTGCTCCCCCATAGGTACCACGTCTCTCGTAAATTTATATGCTTTCTCAGATTTTTATATTACTATGAAAGCCATTTATAAGGCGTGAGGGACGGTACTTCAATAGCATATAATTTGCTAAATGAAGGGTATTCCTAGGTCAAAAGGTAGCGGTACTTTATTGATGTAAGAAATTTAATTTTTTAATCCTGTTAAGTTTTATTCTCCATGCACGAATTTTCTAAGCGAGAGTAGTCATTTGGTGACGTCTTTGAGATATTTTACTTGTCAAGGCTTAGTCTGTGTTCATTGAATCTGAAGCAATGCAATTTATTCTTTTCTTAACTTTGTACTAAATCTATCTCTACACCACACAGTATTTTCCTATAGAACTTAGACTTTCCTTGTTGAAGGTAAAATGAAGTAGGTATTTTATCTAAAATATCAATGGGATTAAAAATGATAGAAGAAGAACATTGAAGACGATATTTTACATTCTGTACACTAATTCCTCCTCCTTCAGTAGTGCTCCTCATACTCAATAGAGGCTAAATATGACCTTATCTTGTATCCCAAAAGCTCTGAGATTCATAGTAATATTTAAGAAAAAAACTAACATATTTTTTCCTTGGAAACTTAATGTTGAGATTCTCCTGGAGTTTACTCCCGGTCACTGCAACTAATTTTTAAGAAATAAAAAAGTAGTTAAATAAGTGATATCGATATTTAAAATTCACCATTGGTAGAAATATTATGTTCATATCTCCACAGGAATAACGGGATAGGTTGCCTGCCCCATTGACACTTTTATTTTTAGATTTTAACATTTTATCCGCAATAATAAACTGAGTAAATGCATGTTAACGCTCTTGCACCTACCTACAATAAACTTCGAATAGAAGAGGACTGAAGTAGTTATTCTTGGAAATCCTGTGACGAATTACTGTACTGATCTTAGAATTAGAGCTGCCCTAGTCATGTTTCATTAATTTGTACTACGTGGTCCGATGCCATTCTGAAAATGCCTTTATGGGTGTCCTAATATTAAAATAAGAATAAATCCAGGTGAATATTGGTAGAATATGTAAGAGGTAGTTTACTATTATATACAAGTACGAGATATTTTCTTAAAAGAAACAACTATATTTAATAAATATAACGATATAAATCTCTGAATGTGGGAGGGAGCTTGACCTTTCTCGTTATATGATAAATGAAATATAGTATGATCACACTAAAGAGCAACTTCTTCTCCAGAACATTAAACTCAGATAATCGGGGATTAGAACATCTAATGTTTCCTCTTGTAAGTTTGAGAGACCACTATCCGGGCTCCCGTAATTCTAATTAGGTGTTCTTGGTGTGTTTTTAATTAGAGAAAATTAAAGGAAAATATTTGGATGAAGTAAAAACTACATCGACTGCCTAACTAAATGTGGAAACTCCACATTGCATCTTCGTGTTATTCTACTACCAAAATTTTGTCACAACGAGTTCTTAAGCAAGTTCCATTTGAGGGAGCGGCGTGGATGGGGAAGTAAGAACGAGTGGGAGCGGAGAATGGAAGAAAGGGAGGAGGAGGAGGGAATCAGAATGTGGCTCGAAGAGGCAGGGCGTTATAAAAAAAGAGGGGAGCCAGATACTCGTCTTTGATACCCGTTTCGAGGCTAAGCTGTTTTGTTCCCGCCGATCGGTCGACCGCTGCCCAGAGGCGAGGGTGGAGGTCGGTCATAGGCGGGAGCAACCGATGGCCTGCCTCTCCACCCTCCTCCCCACCCCCCGCACACCTGACCCCGTCTTAACCTCTTTCTCCCACCCCTCTCATCTCCGCATGAACCCTCCACGCCCTCCCAACTCCCCTTATCCTCACAATCGAGCATCTTTCCAGCCCTCCTCTCTCCTTAAGGCCTCTTCTTCTTCCACTAACCCCCTCCTCCTCCGGTCCCGTTTACACTCCAGGCCGAAGTCCACGGTTAGTCAAAGGGTTGGGCGTCCACGGTTGACTCCTCCCCTTAGGGATTTCATTTGCTACTTGTGTGGTAGTAGGTATGTGCTTGATTTATTAAGCTATCCGACGGTCAAGGACATTTCGCGCCGTAAACCTGCGGCATGCCAGATCACGAAACAACGTTCTATATATCCAACGTGCCCCCCGTCCGGGTTTTGAACCTCCCGGCCTTTCCCTCCAGTTCGTGAATCTATCTTACTTGGTCGCCTAAGCAACAGCTCTTTGGTCATTTGGTAGACAAAGCTCCGTTGCCATCGTGGGTACTGCAGTCGTGGGATGAACTGGGGCTCGAGGTTCCAATCTTGCTAAATAAATGGATATTTTGTCATTAAGTTTTATCGTGAATCTACGACCACGTGCACCTTTTTACACCTTGCCCCTATTGTGCGTCAGAAAATGTTAAATGGATATTCAGCTGAAGGTGACTCCGACCATTCAGATCAATAATTAAGATAATATTTCGCGTTCAACTGCATCAAACTTTTTTTCTATAAATTCATTGCAATAAATTATGACTCTGTTTCAGTTATATATCTCACTTCTTGGCTGAGTTCCATCAATTCTACTGTTTTGCGAATATACTTACGATTGACGGTGGGATATTGTGATAGTTTGGTGAGCTTGGAGTTAATAATGTCTCAGAAAGTATGCCGGCTCCCACAGTGGCCTACTCTCGTATAGCCCAAGGAGGATTTAGATCTACTGGTGCAACGGAATGGATGAGTAACTCGCCATGCCGCATGTCTTTGTCTTCATTTTTTCTAATACCTGGCTTACTGTAAGCGCTATAGGAGTTGATTTTTTTCCATTTCTATCGCGACGAAATCTGAGTCTCTCTCTATCACAATCTCACTACTTCATGAGTGAAAATAAAATATCAGTAACTCACTCAGTAACATTTGCAATAGGCTAGCGTCTCTGGATCTAATTTAGCGGAGCGAAGGCAATACAATTATGATTTTTTATCCACCTTGGGGTGTAGTCATGAACCTCAGCGGAATTTATTATCTCTTATAAAATAGTAGTGTTCTGTGGCTCCGGGAAAAATTGGGAGTATTTTTTTACCTGGTAACTTTTGAGTTTTTATAAATTTAATTCTCGTCTCCGATCTTCGCTGATCACTCAGGTTTACTACTTTCATCTCCACCAAGCACCGAAATACACAATTCTACGAAAAGATGGCATGGGAAATTATGAACTGCCTGGTGAAGGACCTATTCTGTTTTCTCCTGGTGATAATGTGGATGCGCTGATCGGAGCCAGTAAAATGAATCATCGGTGCTAACTCGCCGACTTAAAAAAAATGTTAATGTCTCCGCTTAGGTCAGACCCTCCTTCTTCCACACCACCTCTAGCCTGTAACGGTATCTAGCTAATGAATTTCACTAAACTCATTCAGTCTCCGTGATTTTTAAAGTGTGCAGATTACTGCCTACCTTACCGGTTCTTATCTTCCTACGCCGAAGTATCTAACTGCAAATCGTATCTCTGCCCGCATCGGCAGTTGTTTACTCGGAGCATCTTCTAAAATACTGCATCCCGTCTCAATTAATTCGAAGCGATTTATATAGCAGTTTTACGTATCGATACGTAATTACAAATAAAGTGAAGGCAATGAAATTTTCAAGAAGGGAGAAAGCGATGCGAGGATAGCCCTTCTCGAAGTGGATAAGAGAATTTCCATGGGAACAGCACAGAGCAGATGGAAGGATAAAAGTTATGAACCAATTTCAGTAAAAATGGAAAATGGTGTGTGTACTTTATATATATTATGGGGACCCTGAGCTGTAGAGTGCAAGATAAATGTGCGCTGTGTTTGGTAGTGAAGGATAGGAGGTGGGAGAGTGAAATACGGAAACAGCATTGAAGGTGGATTGGGAAGGTAACTGTGTGGCAACGGCGTTGGTTTAAAGAAAATGCACGTAATATTTTTTTCTGGATAGAGTAGGTATAACTTTAACCGTAGTTTTTAAGTATTAAATTTTTAAAGCATGCCTATTGGTAGAAAATCTAGGAATCGACTTATCCATCTATTTTTAGCTTGGCAAGGAATTTCTGAGTTCGTGAGAGCAAAATTCCTTTAAAATAATTTTCTCACGAATACCACATAAAGCAATTGCAGAAGGGTTGCTTACTATTATATTGTGCTCGTTCTATGCGAATATATTTGCGCTAACTGAATTGATACTAATTCACTACCAAGTTTCCTCTGTTATGAATGCCAGGATTTCATTTCACAGTGTTCATTCCCATCCCTTTATTCCATCCTCAAACCGCTTCGTGAAGCTTCGTTAGAACCGTCGTCCAGGGTACATACCTATGCACAAACATTTGTAGTGCCATGCATTATTTACGAATATTCCCATCCTTTTTATTTATTTCCACAGTTCCTTTTCGATTTTTCCCTTCGTCATGCATTACTTTTTTTACGGATACTTGAACGCCCGCAAATTTAACTAAATGAATCCCTTCTTATTAGGCCTAATTGATAATAAGAACAGCTGACGTTAAAAGAATTAAATCACATAATCGGTATGCTAATCCAAAGTTAAGCCTTGATTTTTCCGCTGTCCAATTCCTTTCCTTTGGCGCGGCATTGGATTTTTTGATTCTAAATTAGTGCAATTTTATGCAACCCCGAGTGTCCTATGGTAATCAGCCGCAGAAGCCAAGTTGAAGGTTGTTTCTTTGCAGGCGATGGTAGGTTTCCCTCCGAAATAAGTCCTAGTGGGTGGTAATTTGCCCTTGCAGGATAGGGAGGTGAGGTCCCTCCTCATTACCACCCGCTATTTTCTGGTACACAGAAAAGAAAAAGGAACACTCTGATTAATGTGGAACACTCTGATTAATGTTGGAACGCTCTATTCATTCGTTTTCCATGCCCAATCACTCTTAGGAATTATTCAAAGAAATATGTGGGACGTTCATATCATGATAATGCTCACTAGAGTTTCCTATTTCAGAATATAACGTAAATCCTTTTTATTTAAAAGTTTTACATGATGATTTTTTGTAAGCAAACCTCTTCATATGCTTGATTACTCTTGATTGATCTGGTTTATTTTTGGTTTTATACCTTGGGAATTGGCTTAAAACTATTATATAAAGCAATCCTAATATTATAGCTGTTTTTACCTTGTATTTTTTGATACATTGGTTAAATGCTTCTTAATTTCCTGAATTGTTATCTTATATTGATCGCACTGCATGTATTTAGAGCATAGTACTTAACAATTAATCCCAAGTTACGAATACATCATGTAGAAGTAATTATAGTAGAAATATCGAAATAATCTCACTGTGGGTTGACGATTATAAAACGAACGCTTTATCGTAAGCTTCTTGTGCATAAATGTTAATGTTTTGCTTTAGCTTCATCTATTACTAAAATTTTTGTGATTTCCTTAGTAAGATTTGTATACGTTAAGCACACTTTTCTGAAAGTTTTATTTTATTGTATTGCTAGATGAAGATATAGTATTGCTAGATATTTGTATTAGGATTATCTTTTTGTTTAAGTACTTTTTAAATTAAATAATTTTGAATTAATTGATATTCAATTAACCTTGATAATATTTCTAATCACACTGTGACAAGAAATCATTCGTTTCTAAATGTATGTTTTATTATTAGAATTTTATTCTATTTTTGAAGTAATGTTCTACATTTTTTATTTCCAGGTAAGGAGAGCCTCGTCCTTGCTTATGGAGTATAAAACATTCACTGTGGTAAAGTAGTTTTTTCAATATATATTTCATACCACAATTCATATGGTATATCTGATTGACACTATTGCTGCCCACATCATTCACATAGTAATCAAGTGGTTGTTCATAACGCTTACAGACATTTTAGTTGGCTACATCCCTTCAAAAGCTGTGAGATTAAAGCTTCTGAACCAAACAGCGAACAAATTAAGGCGACAAAGGAATTAATGGAAGAAGGACGATTTTAAAGATTGGCAATTTTAAGACTGCTATATTGGGAGCGTTGGAGATAATCGGTCACAAGATTGCCATCGGTAGCTTTTACGATAGAGATAATTTCTCTTTAATTTTTTTCTCTAATAGTTCTGAAGGCTTTGAGACACGAAATAAACGATACTAATGCTAAAATTGAAAAAAGATAGCCATCAAGCAAATGCTTTGAGAATTATGAGTCACTTAATCTTTTGAGATTAAGGCTATTTCGATTCTTCCTGTCGCTGACGTTACTCCGTAATGCTCCATAGACTTATTGAGCACAAAATTTATAATTCAAGATTGTCACTTGCCGCACATCTATGGTTCAACTCTTCTTATGGTCATTTTTAGCAACTGGGTGAGTTGATTAGCTACACTGCGTCCTTGTTTACTTAGATAAGATTTCGTCTCTATATGCCAGATGCCAAGTTGTAACATCTCAATTTTATTCGACTAATATCCTAATTTTCGCAAAATCAAAACCATCCGCTTAGGTGATACTCGAACCCGTTTCGGAACCCGTGACCATGGGCCCAGTTATCTCCTGGGTGTCTACTTTACATGCACTCTAATAGTTCTCCTCAGGTGAGTAACTGTCTTTTTTCTTAAGAGCTTCGTCATCTGTCAAAATTTCTACTCCCTATCACATATTACACGTTCCTCATTCCAAAGTCCCGTGAAGTAATTCCGACGAACATGATAGTTGCACGAAGAATACGTAGTTCTCTTATCTGCGAAAACGAGAAAGGAGCGTTTGGAATGTTTGATGACGCGTTTCGTAATTAATTTATTACTCACCTTATTCAACTTTGTCCCCGGTCAAGTAGTGCGCTGCGCAACCACAGTCTTCTCTATATGTGGATAGCCTGCCATTTGATCTTCTCTAAGTTCGTGAAATTGGAGCAGCACAAATATCTGTTGACCGCGTTCACTGTTCCGAACTTTAAGTTAAATTCTTCCCACTTGCCCCTTCCCTCCATCTCCCTCCTTCTATCTGTCGTTTTATTCATTTCCTCACTGTTTATTGCCCCACCCCACCGCACGTGATGGGGGAGTGCCGGGAGTGCCCTCTTGACATGGAATGGCTCCGCTTAGCGACTTGCGGGTCATCACGGTTAGGGGCAGTGGAGATGACGGGGACAGGGGCATCTCGTTCCGAGGGAAACGAACGAGACGGGAAGCCGGTGTCGAAGCTGACATTCAAGAGCGTGCTCGAGGAAGAAGTAGCGTGCAGCCTTTCCTTCGCATTGCCAACCAAACATTTCCACGAAATATGTAATCAGTTTTTCTCGGTGAACGTAAGAAGCAATCTTATCTCTTCTAATAGAAAAATATATTGTCTTTGTGACACATATGTCTTTATGTGGTATAGTAAACGGTTTCTGGGCATAAACCTTCAATAACCAGTAGTAATATTGAGTAAATATCAATTTCAAACAAGTCAAAATCTTGGTAGTGTCATAATTTATATAATAATTTTTTTTTCGCGAGCTAAATCATTTGTACGTATTAATCAACATCGAGTTACTCCACAAATTGATGTTTTATGATACTAATTTAACGGCTAGTGACGCATTGAGAGAGCAATTTGTGTTGCAAATGTATTTAATTATCAAATGAAGAATGGTATGGTGCCATCCTGGAAGCTATTTGTTAACAGGTAGGTTAATATGATTTTCTATGTAAATACCTACTATGTATATAACTTGATTTTTAAAATTTAAGTAGTCACGCGTCCCTAGAAGTTTAAGCGAGACAGTTCGAAGAGTGTCATTAGCTTAGTAAGTACTTGCAAATTTATCGTTATGATTTTCAAAAATATTAGGCGAAATGCTATCCGATGCAGAAGGGCAGAGGTAAACAGAATGGATTCATTCCGTAAGTTCTGTACCAGACAGTAAAGGGACGAAAAATGGTTGCATTGAAGCAGTGGTAGATGTAAATTAATGTAAAAAAAAACTCGATAGCTTCAGGAATTACTTGAAAATGTCGAACCTCTTCGAAAGTGCAGAGATTGTGGTGTCACTTACCTACGAAAAATCTTGATATTTGCATAAAAACATTGATCCAGGTCTACTATAACGTATGTTAGTGACGCTCTCCCCCTTCCTTGACACATCCCTTACTCAGGGGTTAGTAATATGCTGGACTCACCTCTGACGTTCCGCTCACTTTAAATTAACTCCTCCTTCCTCCTCTCCCCCGTCTTCCTCCCCTTACTCACTTCTCATTCCCCTCAACCTTCACTTCTCCCTAACTCCTCCTTCTAGCCTTCAAACCCTTCTCTCCCTAACCCCCTTTTCCACCTCCCCACACCCTACACTTCCAGCATTTGCCATTTCTACCCACACATCGTCATTACTCCCCAGCACCATCCTTTTCCTCCTGAAATCGCATACCTATACGATTAAATGTTTCGTTGTTTCATGATACGATTACGGCAATACACTGAGAGGTAAGGGAGGAAATGTGACACCCGTGCAGGGATGAGTTCAGCGAAAATGATCAAACATCTGATCGTTTAAATATTTAATATTTTTGTTGCCTAGTCTTTTTCGACTGAATTGACCTGTCTCTATGAATGCATGAATGCATCTGACTCTAGGAGACAGAAACACTATCGCCACGATAAACTTTTTATTTATTTTTATTGCAAAATATAAGGGGCGCGGTAGTTCAGTTGGTATAGCGCTGAGCTGCTAAGCGGAGGGCCCGGGTTCGATTCTGGGTGACGCCTTTTGGCACCCTCATCTTCACCAAAGCTGCGTAACATTTTTCGGTTACCAGGTCATCCTTGGAAATCATGGGTGGCACAGAGAAAGTAACTGGCTACCCTACCCTGATGCGTGAGCCTCACGCGCCGTTGGACTTAGTACTGGGTTAGCTCTATCCTCACCTACGAAATTGACCTTTGGGTTGATTTCTGTGACTTTTGATAGCAAAATAAAAAATGTTGTAGTTTAATCCGTTTTTATTTTCTACGATATCATGAAGCATCACTAAGTTATGCCTGAAACATCAATTAACACTGTACTTATGTAACGCGACAAACTACCCACTGTATAAATTTTATAATAATTTTAATCTCAAATGGAAATGGGGGTTTACATGTGATGGTAAGCTGCTCAAAAATTTGATCCCCAGATGAGATAGTAGGGTCGAAGTGATTTAAATTCTTACAGAGAATGATTACAGACCTTTTTCCTGTGCCACGTTCATTTTTTCCCAAATTTGACAAAACAATCCTGCCTGACTGTTGGCAATCAATGGGACCAGATTTGTGTTCCACGACGCCGTATATCGCATTACTCAAGATGTTATACGTGTGGACTTGAAGGCATAGTTTATACCTAAAATAAGCTTGAGATAAGTTGACGGAAATTCTTACTTCCCAGAAATAGTTCTCTCCAGCCGTAAATCGCTGTGCTCCCATTATGAAGTATAGAGACACTTGGGAGGTTGAAGAATAGTGGAAATAGGGTGGAAAAGACACGGATGGCGAAACGTAAGAGAAGGTAGGGGAGATTCATGAAGATAAAAATGGACAGACTGAGAGGGAAAAGGGAGGGCGGAGGAATGGCAAAGAGAGATGGTGGGAAGAGGGAATGGTGAGGGAAGGGAGGTACGGGAAGGGATAGAGAGGGGGTCATGAATGTCGGGAGGTCAAGGAGGTGCTTTCCGGAGGGACGAGAGCGAGAAAGGGAGGAGAGAGTGGAAGGGGAGGGTCAGAGGTCGCGAGTGGAGTGGGACAAGGAAAGAAGTGACTTATATGGAGACACGAATCTCGTGTAGAAGGAGTTCTGGGCCGTGTCACGACGTCTGTGTGCACGGAAATACAACATGCGTAGAAAAGCGAGCGGACGGTTTCGCTCTGACTGTTTTAGCGCATACTTGCCTAAGTCCCCGTCGATTTCTCAACGTTTCCATCACAATCAGAGGATTGGGCTCAGAATTCCTTGTTTCCATGGAAAGAGTGAGGCTTAGTCGCGAACTTAAAGAAGATTATTCTCTATCTGATGGATTGGGAACAGCTAAATATTTTCTAGAACTGAAGGCAAGGAATTTTGTCGATTTACTGTCTTCATGAAAATAAGCTGCATGCATAAATGTAGCCAACATGTGCTTCCTAAATTTTAATACATCTTGATAGGAAATAGAAATTTAATTGCGGCTACATTTGTTTTTGTCGGCCCGAGCTGTTAAGCTCTAAATTATTGGCGCAATTATTCTCTTACTGCGTTCACTAATGTAACATTATATTTATTTCAAATGGGCGTCTTTCATCACTTATTTAATTGGGTCACCGTGCTCTGTTTTAGTTTTTTGTTCATAAATAGTTTAGACAGTTTACTCTTTAGTCACTGTGCAATTTCCTATTATTTCAATAATTTTTAACAGTTTGGTTAAGTGTGATGAAATTGGTTTTTTAAAGTAAAAGAGTAATGATACGCATAAATTACTATACAGTATTACTAATACATTGTCAATAGTTGCCAAGAAATGCGACTAAACTATAGATATATCTTAATCATAGTTCAACAAGTGTTTTCCACGCTTAAACCCTATAAATATTCCATGTGATGGTGACAGTTTCCAATAGTCAGTACATGGTGTAATTCGTACCGGATATCAATTAATCAGGAACAAAACCCAACGACTCTTTTAATGGGCTCCGTAGTGTTACTGCGCGTAGATCGCGAGCCCTTAATTCAAGTTATAGCACGTATATAGTGGGATACAAAATTTTTTACACATTAAATAACTGCATTATTTAGCCACTGATCATTTTATGTGGGTTAGATCGAGCCGCCTGCCTTGAAATTCACTTCTTTCGATCATGAATGGTTATCCAAGTGGCTATGTGACGCAATGGGGCGATTGGAAATGAATGGTCATGGATATGGGAAGCTAAAGGTTCCCTTTCTCTGTAATCAGTTTCGTCTTGAATACAGACCATAAATACTTTTAATATAGGTAGATAGACTATAAACAAAACCTTCCTCCCAGTGTAGCAACGATGTATATTTACTCTTCTCAAATAGTTTCTATAGGTACTTTCACTAAAATGTTAACTGAATCTTTCATACCATGTTTACAGCTAAATTTCATTTTTTTTCTCTTTATTTGCATGCTACTTATAACCAAGAATTGCTAACGCTTCGTAAGTTACCCATATCTCGAAATGCGTGGGAAAATTTAATGGTTTTCACGAAAAGTTTGCGGATTCAATAGTACAATTTATTTGAATATGATGAATTACTTTTGATGAGTGAATTACTTGAATGATCTTGAACTTTGATGATGATGAATTACTTTTGACAGTACCATTGGCACAGAGGATATTATTTAAAAGTATATTAGAACTTAGGTGATGATTAACAAATAGTGTTTGAGTGTCCACAATCTATATTTTTTCGAAAAAGATATTTTTAGTATCGCATATCGAAACTATTTGAAAACTTTGGAAGTCGAATTTGTTCAGGTTTTTGCAGGTGTATATTTTTCTAACCGTCTATACAGTAGAGACTTATACCCATTTATTTTTAATCTCTAATTCATGTAGAATTCACCACAGGAAGGAAAAGAATATTAAAAGAACGGAGGTTAATCCCACTCTTAATAATAATTCTATACTGTGGCGATATATAAAATAATTAGTTCTGGTGCCTAGCGAAGTGCTTTGAAGGTGTCCAGATGTGACGTAGTTCTGTGGAAAACACTTTTTATTGCTAGT
>LYUA01000459.1:203359-217334 GCA_002093875.1 Calopteryx splendens | reverse complement strand
CTCCTCAATCCGAAACCCCAACCCCTCCCAACCTCCTTCCCCACCGCATCACCTCATTCCCCTTCGCCGCGACCTCTTCGGATTCCCTCCTTTGCCCAGCACCGTCTTCATCATCATCATCACCGCCAGTCTCCGGTCACCTTTTTTTCCTCGGGTAGTTTCTCCCCACGATTCCTCCCCTTCGAAGCGTCTCGCTCGAGGGCTGTCTCTTGGAGCCTCCGGAATTTGTAAATCGGGAAGTGTGGGGAAAATTAGGTTAGCTGGGAAAAATCTTGGAAGCACGGAATGATGAATAAAATCGCGGAGCTTTGTGGAAATTCTAGGGTTGTTTTCATTTGCGTTAGAGGGCCCCTGTATAAAGTGCAACATTTTTTGGAGTTTTGAGGATTCCCTCAATCCCTTCATGTTTGAATTTCATCCTCCTCGGCTGAGAAAACGTGCGATAGATTCGGGCAATTGCTTTCCTTTGTTTCCTTTCAGAAACCAATTTTGTGTAAAATTATTAGGGTAAATTCCTTACGGAACTTCTTTACTGAGTAGCCAATAGTTTGAAGGTAAAGTGGCGAGTTTTAACTTGTGTAATTAGAAAGGGCAGGTTTTTTCAAAATATTTTAAATTGATACTCCCATCAGCCTACTTTTCATTCCCTTTCTACGTTACTCTCTCCGTCTTCCTCCATGTTTACACATGGCCGCACGTACAGGTGTGACGATTGTATTGGCTGTGACGCCAATCAAAGAATGAATTGTGACTTTTATTTTGGAAACAGGCATGCAACATGGCGCCACCTTGTCGACCTCAAGTCTGGTAAAACGGATCAGCTCGTACACAACAACAACACAACTCTTCTTTGCTGGTACCGTCATTTGTTGAGAAATAACGTGCCACACTATCCGCGAGATACTTTCAAGCGATTTACATAGCATTCACGAATGGAGTGTGGAATCGGGTATATAATTAAATACAACGGAACGTACGGCTACGTACCTAATTCGTAAAAAGGTTGAAAAGGCTAACAAACGTAAACTTTTGATGTCGAACCGATAAATTCATGAATTCCTTTTCCCTCTTACGATCCACGGCACAAGGATGAGAAAACGCTAACAAGTAAATTCATGCCCTCTCCCCCCTTTTGCATACCACTTTCTGCTCTCCTTTCATTCATGACTGGTGTCCTAACACCCTCTGCTAAAAGCTCTTGCGGAGGCTTGCAGGGTGTTATATAGATGTAGAAGCATTGATCCCTTTCCAGTATCATGGCACTTTTACAGCTCTACTTGATCTGGTTATCATAAATCTACGTTTCATGGGTTGGAACCGACGCGGTGAGAACCCGAAAGAAATGCAGAGATCATCGAATAAACGCCGCGAAAGGCTTCGAAGCTACATCTTGTTATCATATTGGCCGAAGTAGTTTAGTTAATTCACGTGGTATTTCGGGTATTATAGTGGGTTAGAATATCAGAATTAAGGGGAAAAACTTATTACTTATATTGTCCTTAACTTTGTCCCCCCATTTTTCCTAAATATACATACATATTTAATTAATCAGTGTCAAAGTCACAATAAAATGGAATTCGATTAAATTTTAGGAAGACAAACCGATTGGTGATTCTCAAGCCGAAGGGGCAGATTCTTTTAAAGACAGGTGTTTTATATTTATACTACACCCTAAGTAATCCTTTTATTGGACAGGGTAGCGAAAATGTTTTCTAATTTTTGTGGACTAACGCTGCGGTACTATTTTTATCACAAAATCGTTTACATTAATTTAATGGGACCAGCTTCTTGTTAATGTACATTGCAGAACATCATATTGCTATAACAACAATAACTGCCCATTCTACTAAGGTCCACCGCTCACTACCCTGAGATGAAGGCAAATGCACTGATAGTTTCAATGTTTAAAATGCAGTTATTTACCATACTGCTCAAGTATTTGTTTAATATCAGATGCTCCTTTGGAGTTTTTCACCACGAAAGTGTGTATCCTCTAGATCTATGTCACTTCTGCCATGTACTTACGATATATTCGTACAACCTGTTAAGTGAGGTACTTTAGCGCAAGCCTCCCACGCCAAAGGCACTTTCTCCATGGGGTCTCCTGGATTTTTCATTGTAATTTCCAATCTTGCTTGACAAGTGAAGGACGCCAGAAATTCCATTGCTACGAATGTCGAATGCTTCGATTCACTTTGGACGCGCTGAGAATTTTGGTGAGGAAAAGGCATATTTCATCATTTTCTTTCAAGTTTTCACGTCGCTCTTCCGTTTTTCTTCAAATTTTACCGTCAATATCTAATCATCAGCTATCACAAATCGCACAAATGTATCCTCAGAATTAGTCTTTTTGAAATAACTACCGATTTGAAAAAACAAGAATGATCATAATGCTCATAACAAAGTTATGTAAGGTATCCCGTTATTTAACCTGGAAAGCTGAATATGCAAACCGATAATACGGCCATTAAATTTTAAGATTTTAAGATAAGTGATGGAAAATATATACATGCTCCATTTACACTCCTACTTTCATTTGTAGACCGTACTTGATGCCCTTCATTTGTTATTCTCAATGTGTAGATGATTTTATTTGAGAAGACTAAACGCAAGATACCCATCCTATTAGGAATTGGCATAGAGAGTGAAATGAACATTTGCACCTTAGAATAACATACGAGGGGCAAACTGCCCTAAAAATGGTGGTGGGAGTGACGACTTAGAATATGGACGCTAAACTTTCTGAAATATATTGTTAATCAGAATAATTAAATAATTTTGTTTCTCTGAAAGTCTGGGCGTTAATCGTTATAATAAAGGACTTCTCAAGCTCATGGTCTTAGTGTTCCTGTCAATTTGACGAAATGTGGCAGATTTTCTCGCCCACTCTCTTATTTCTCGTCAAAAACGCTGAACACGTTTGACCGTAGCCTTTTCCTAAGCGCTAGATAGTCGCGACATTTTGTATTTAGGTACTCTCCATGAATTCCGACAGAGCCTTCAACAGGCAGGCAGCGCTTCATTGACGGTTTTTTGGAACTGGAGGAATTGAAAGGAAAGGTTGGAGTGGACCTGGTAATGTTTAGGCAGTGGCAGGTGCAGTCGTCCCCTGCGGAGACACATGAAGGCGTTTGATGCTGGAAATCCGTTGAGAATGTCATCTTTGCTTTAAACGTGGAATACGAAGAAAAGATTCAATGATACAACGCGGAATATAAGGAAGAGGGAGTGGAAGAAGAATTTTAAATATTATTTCGTTAGAGATGCTAAACAGTCTATTTAACTAAATTTAAGCAGGCTTTATTGAAGATAAATACATATTTTACGTGGTAGATAATTGTAAACGTAAGATAAAAATTTCTCATCTACCAGGCACTATTTGTATTATCCTTGATTAGACGGAGAATATAAATGACTCGCACGGTTTCTCTTGTTTTCCATTCGAGAGACAGGACAATGACGTGTTCTTCACTCAATTCCGTTGTACCCGATTGAGATACAGAAATGTTTCAATCCACAGGAATCAAGTAAGTGTTTGATGCCAGGTCAGGTTTAACATAAAGCATAGGATTCCGTTCTAAGTGAAGTCGATTTCATTATTCATTTTTTTAGAAGACAGTCAATACTTAGCATCCCATAAAATTCTCAAAACCTGGAGATAAAAGTATAAAAATGTTAATGAATCGTTCATGTTCCAGACCAAAATGTAGACTAATATCTTTTGTCAAATAGCTAACTTGAAGAATGAAACTAATGTGCCATGATTGATTATTGCTATGAGACATACAAAAAGATTGTTTTCAATCAAAGAAACGGCACTTTTGTGAATGGTTCAGGCTCATCCGATGCTTCGTGCTTGTGTACTCAAAAGAGCACACAGATCACAGATCTCTTAAACTACCGCTAAATGAATGCAGCAAGTTGGTACCTATTCGTCGCAATAAGACGCTTGCGTAGAAGCGAAGGCCGATGACGTTATCAGGAATGTGAAAAGAATGGAAGACTGAGAAATGACTCTGCATAGTCATTTTAGAAAGCGTCTCGAGATACCGGTGTGAGATAACGAAGTTTATGTGGGAGATCAAGTGTGTAAAACATGGAGAGTAGCCATTGGAAATGAAATACCTTCGCATTGCAATTAATTAAATTCAGATTAATAGTTTTGAGAAAGTTGCCCAGAGACGGGTTGCCGAAGAGACCCAATGCCCAAAGCATAAAACGGGTCATTGGCCGAATTTGTACTAACGATTCTTGTAATCCGACCCAAAGTAAGGACACATAATTAGTAAGAAATGTAATGAATATTTAACTACCATATATCAAATCACCTTCATCACATCAAAATGAACTATAAATTGCAAATTAACAGACATGGAGTCAAAGCATTGAAAAGTTTTGGGTGCCACCGCGAAGTTAGTTTTACTTTATGAGAATAAGGGAACCACTCTTCGTGATTGGAAGTCGTTTCGAGAGCTAGTTCAACTCTTATTGGCTAAATATAGGCATTGATATTTTTAGTAAACGAAAATTAAAAATGGGTTGTTCCGTCAAAAAAAAACTGCGCTTTAAAGTTTTGAGAACTAGATGAAAGAACTGATAAATAATATGTTTATTTTTTCGGCGACCAACACGTGAATTAACGGCAATATTAACTACTTCAGGCTTGATCTGTCGGGTAGAGTTTTTGGTCACTTACTCTTGGTTGACCCTGGGTTTGAATCCGGGTGACGACTTTGGATACTCCCAGCTGAACCTGATGATCTAGGTATCGGAAATTCCAGTGAAACCACATGCAGCGCAGGGAAAGGAATCCGAAAGCCGTGTAGGTATCAGTGGGCGTTGAGCTATATCTTCTCCAATCTTTGGATTGATTAGTGTTTTTTCATCAACTTATATCCGTCTAAATTCTTTCTCACTCCACATTCCTTTCCATTGGTATTTTCACCATGTCACGCATTCTTAGGTGGCTTACAGGGTATGAATGTAGCTGTAGGTTGCAAAATTTTGTTTGGAATAATTCTTGTTTTCATGTAAATATTTGTGGTATGAGCTCCATCATCGCATATGGTGATATATGCGGCGTGGGCATGGAGCCAGATTACGATTATGGTATGTGTTACGAGTATGGTATGAATTACGAAAGAGAGAAAGGGAATGTGGTAAAAATAAAATTCCGCGCTCGATAAATAAGTATGTACATTCAATCACGAAAAACTACCTACGCGATATTATTAGCTAATCATTCATAATTTATTCATAGAATTTTTTTTCGTCATGGAGTTTTTGAGTTCCCTTTTAGGGTTAACTGTCATATTCTAATCGCTTCTGAAAGAAGTAGAAAATATATATGCAATTGGAATAATTAAAATAGTGACCCAATGAATATCATAAACTCACGAATATTGATGTGCCTGCAAAATATTTATCCACTCATCGCCAGAGTTTCAAGCAATCCGAAACCTTTTCTATCCCTCTAGCACAATATCCTCATTCGCCATGGTATTAGCATGAATAATGATAATCATTTGATCATTATCATATGGATAATCATTTGATAGTTCACCGTACGTTGGCTAGCTGGAAATAAATTTTCATCTGATCCAGCCGCGACCAACCATAAAAACTTCACCCACGTCAAAATTGAAGATATTTTTAACGTCGAATTAGCCTTACGATGCGATGAAAGGACATGCTTCCTTTCGGTCTCCGTACCTTTTCTCACGATATTTTCTCCTCCCCTTCGGTCGCCCGTGCATCCCACTTCTCTTCTCCCCCCCTTTGTTCCTCCCTGCAGTCTTCCATCCATTCCCCCTCCCCCCACCCCCAGCTCCCCCCAATCGCTCCCATCCCGTCGCCCCCTGTGAATTTATCCTCCTCATTCATTGCGATTCATTCTTTGCCATCCGCATTCCACGTCCCCTCTCGTCGTCCCGCGCTGCACGTGGGCGGCGGATTTTTTTATTGTGTCCTCGTCTTTCTATGATATGGCCCCGTCTGTCATAACTTCCGGCCGTCCTTAACGAACGCTCGCGAGGGCTCTCTTTGACCCCGCCGTTAATTTTGTCGTGGGATCGGGGTGGAATATTTTTTCATTTTTTAAAACTAATTTGAATGATTTGTTTTTTTTTCGGGGGGAGAGAAGTGCTTCAGGCCTAAACAGTAGGAATTCGGTACTCATTAAATCGACCCATCTTTAAATATTGCATGTTTCTATTACGTGCAAAATGTCTTCTCATTAATGATAATCATTACTTAGTCATTGAAAATTTTAAATGCGTAGAACAGTGGCACACCTGCGCCTAAAAAATTGGAATCTTAGGTGTCTTTTTTTTATTCTTCAACTGTTCAAGGCGTCTTAAAACCGGTGTACGTAAATCTGATCGCGTAAAGCCACTTCAAAATTATACCACCTATATATAAGTAGTGTCGGTACCTACCAGAAACATTTTTCAGCACGTAATAGCACATGTAGTTGAGCGGGATTGTGCATACAGTGTTGCCGAAGCTGATATGCAGTAATGTTTTCACACGATATGTATTTCACGAGGTGCATTTAATAAGTAAATGCCGTTTTTATATAAAAAGCTTTACACGTGGTATTTTTATTTGCAATTATATTTGCATGAAAAAGTATACCCTGACCTATTTCTGGGCATATTTTTTGTTTTGCAGTTGTTGAGGCACTTTATTTATCTGGAGACATTTTGTTTATTCCCTCTTCAGAGAACAGCACCACCAACGACGACAAACACTACCTCTTGAATGATGACGAGCCCTTTTGAAATTTTGGGAAATTCATCTCATAGTAAGGGAATCGAGAAACGTTGATTGTCGCCAATTTTTTCATCAACTCTCCTGACAAAATCTTCATCTACATCGCAAGGTCTAGGTTAGTCATGCACATTCGATCGGCCTTCGTTAAACCGTCTTACCCATTTCCTAACTATTCCATTGCTCATTGCACTGTTGTCACAAATAGCAATGACCTGCCGATTGATTTCAGCTGGTTTGAGTTTTCTTGCGTACAAAAATTGGATAGCAGATTGTATTTCGTAGCCAGCGGAATCTTTTATTGATTTAAACTTTCCAAACAATCAAAACAGATACGAAAAGTGCCTCAACAACGGCAAAAGTTATGTTGAAAAATATTTTATAATATCCTCTTATATGTAAAAGTAAATTAATACAAAAATACCATGTTTGATGTTTTTATGAAATCCATGTATCAATCTCCACTACATTGCTTTTCAAAATTAGTTAAACGTTTAAAGTTTGATAGTGAAAAACACTTAAGTGAATTGTGCTCACCAAAACGACAAAGAAAACTATATTTGTTGAATGGCGTAACAGGATTATTCCATAAATTTCCTCAAAACCTCGGTGTGAGCCTTACAAATTCATTTTACTATTCATTACAATTTAATAATTAAGAGTTTTTAGAGAGGAGATGTGTGATTTGTGTGTTGTTACTACCTATGCTGTATTCTTGGACAAATGAGGCACTCGTAAAAAAAAGAGTTAATTTGTATTCATCTGTCCTTGATTTATTATTTTTTTCTATAAAAGAAACAATTTATAAAAAAATATGTCGATGATGATTACTTCAACAAAAAATCGTGCTTAACAAAATGGAAAGTTTCTAGATACTTGACGATAAAATTGGTTTTCCCTATTTGTATTAATATAATTCCCTGATTTATAGCTCGGTTAAGGTTATGTTCATTCCACGGATTGTTCTCGCAATAAATTTTCTTTCATTACCGATGCGTTGGGGGATTTTAGCGCTTTGCCCAAGTCTGTCGTCGAACGCAGGCCGCGCAAACGGTGATGGGACGATCCTCTTGAGAGCGGAAACTCGATTCTCCACGGTGAAAGTTATTTGTCCGTTTCCTTACGTAGATTACCGCTCCATTTCCTGGCTTCCCTCTCATCATCCTAGATGACTTGACACGGCGTTTTAACCGGAGCTATCTCAATGTTCATCCAACCCGTTTCTTCCTTTGCCATTCTTTCCCCTTCATGCTCACCACCTGCCTTATCTCCTCCCCGCTCCCCGTCGACTTTTACCCATGTCCATCATTATCCCCAGCATTTTTGCATTTGCACAGCGTATCAAGAGGTAATTTAATCTGCAAGGAAATATGATGCCAAGACACTGGGGTTCTAATTGCAGTTATTTCTCATTCATTTTAGCTTCCGTCCGAATGGCGTTTCGGTTTCAATCCTATCCAATCCGAAGTCCTAAGCTAAAATGCAAATAGGTGGAATATAAATTCGGAATAAAGATGTGGGTGAATCATGCCGTTACTTTTAGATCCCCCTAGGCGCTAGTGTACCGCGGATTAAAAAATGTCTATAGATATTTCGGAACAATACCGATGTATTTTAGTGCATAATGCGACTCTGTTTGCTGAGTCATGTTGACCAAAGTTTCGCATTTCGTATGCCCACACCCCAATTGCATCATTTAAGCTTGGCACGAAACGTCAGTCATGTAGATCAAAAAATCGAAATCCTACATCACATGACGAATATTTGGAAATCGCCTTTTTCTCGGTGTTCCTATGCTAGTGTACTGGAGTCTTCGCACAGTTTATTCATGAGGAAATGGCATTTTGGCAGCAGATAAGTAGAAACTCCCTTTAGATTGGGTACTGTAACCTGTGTATATAATGTAACAGCGTTTGTTTTTTTTCGTTTCAAAATATAACTCTTTAAATACGGCATTGGCATGTATTCTTGGTAAGTCGTATGCTGACCGAGTGATTTTTCATCGTTCCACCTACAGAGATTTTAAAATATACATAAAGAGGAAGTCAGTCCACCTAAAATGAGCTAACTTTTATGAAAAGAATATAAAAGTAATGATATTTGAATGCCGATTTTTAGTAGACTTTGGGATTCAGCCTCCTGGCAAATCAAAAAGCGTTTTTTTTAATAATAAGTATTCATTTAGAACCATGACCATTCTGCTAATTCCAAAACAAATATGAAATTTTATGAATTAATATTTCATTTGTCAATTTAGAGTATATTTACTGCAGAGTACCTTTCCTGCAAATACAGTGGAGTGCAGACTATACGAGGCGCCGTTAATCAAGCATTTATTGGTGATCTCAATTTTTCAGCAATGGGCCCAACTAATAGCGCCCATTGCTGGTCATATCATGGTCATTTAAGTATGTAACGGATTTTCCATGTAACTGCCGGAGGATAGGAAATTTTCAGCATATTTAACTATTATTTTAGGAATGTGAATGCATGTGTTTGATTGCACCTCGGTTTGTTCATAGGTACAAATTAACACATGCATCCACGTTCGTAAAAGTAAATAAATGTGTTGGGCATTTCCTATCCTCCCGCTGCTATAAGGAGAATCCGTTCTTGGGATGGCCGTCTCGCTTACATTAGATGCCCATTGTTAAAAAAATTGAGCTCACGAAAACAAAAACAATCTTGATTAACAGCGTCTCGCATAGTCTGCTCTCCACTGCATATGCAATGCAAGTTCCTGCCCAGCCATTTCTTCCTCGCCCTACCTCTTCCCGTTTCGTCCCCCACGTTTCCCCTTTCTTCCCGCCGTCCACACGCTCAATTGCTCACGCCCTCGCCCGTTTATTATCCCGGCTGCTCATTCCAGCCGAGCCGCGCGGCGTTGTAAGTCTAGCACAAGTACCTGCACTCCCACGGCCCGTCGCATCCCTCCATCCCGTGGCCGTCTCCTCTCCCAATAAGGACGACACCCATCTTCAAATTTACGGCGCGCGACTCACTTTAAGGTGCTGAAATATGAATCCCTATGTCAGCTCGGGAGGAGCCGCCGCGTCCTTTGTGTGCGTGTGTGTCCACCTCTCCCCCTGGGTGCGGTCGCGGGGACGAGAATATGTCCGCACCCAATCCGAGGAGTGGGCATAGCACGAAACGCACGCAAGCGAGCACGCGCAAAGCTGAAATCCCCTTCAGGTGGAGTTTAGCGAGGGACTTTAGGTGTTTGAGGGTATGGTTGCCAGATCATTGGCGGCGAGTGATCCTATCTCATTCGTCTTCGATCCCCTCCTGTAACTTCTCCCCTCAAACGTCCTGGTGTGCCCCCGATCCACAGAACTTGGGCCAGTTGAAATCCGACGCCTTATTTTTCTATGAACTCATTGATCACTACGGAAATTGATTTCAGCACAATGGAAGCACCGTATCGCCTGTGCGAATTGAATCTTCTGGACCAAAAAGCCACTCTTCTTCAAATAAGCATGGTCAGAAAAGAGAAAAAGTGTCCATCGCTGGATGAAATTTCTATTCAGTGTTTTTCTTTGCCTAATTTTAGCACTAATCCCTTAATAATATTCATTGTGACGCATCAAGTCGTTGAGAAACGAGAAATGTAGCCGTTCGTTGCCTGACAATGGAGAGTCAAAACATGTAACTAAGGGCACTTGCCCATGAACCCGCAAACGAGAGTAGGTGCTCCGCTGGGAGTCTTCTTGGTTTAGTTAATTCGTTATATACTTAATCGTTTACCAAAATATATTTAATTTAATGAATAGCATACTCCAATGCTTATCATGAATTAGGACTAGCTTATTCAGAAAAGCTGAGAACAGTGAAATAAATTGTCAATTACTTTTTTATCAACCAAGTCTGTCGAAGAGTTCTCTTGATAATAACGTAAGTATACCAATTCATATTTTTAGGTCATAAAATCTACAAGCATGATGATATTTTTCCCACAAGTAGTTTACTCTCTATTGTGACTTGGAGTCATTGAAAGAAGACAAATGAAAATACTTATTTAAAAATGTCCTAAGCGGATAGCCTGCGCGATAGCCTCGCCGTCGCCCTCCCACCTTCTGATTTCAAATTTGCTAAAACTCTCAGAGCCATGGTTAGTTAAAAAAAATATTAAATTCCCTTAAAAACGGTTAAAAACGGTTTATAATTGAATTATGCATTCCTATTGCCATAAAGTTTTAAGTTAAACCATTAGGAAGAAATCGGGGAAGTGGTAGGAATGTATTTATAAGTGGATTAAGAGAAGAATTGCGTTGACATTACGGTATAACTATGCTGTGAAGAGTGAGTTGACGCCGGTCTCTGGGTAAAGAGCTAGAGAAAGAAACGGTAGAGACTTCGTGTAGCATTGTAATGCTCTAAAATACGGGATCTTTGAAGGAACAACATTACTTTTGTGTGAAGGCTTTTTGGGTGTAGTTATGGAGAAGAATGGACAAAATATTCTGGATGGAGAGGAAAAGAAATGAAGAAATTTTAGACACGATTGAGGAAGAGAGGGGAGGATATTGTTGTGAGAAATAAGAAAAAGGCGATATGGAGAAGATACGTAACAGAAGAGAAGTTGCACTATACATTATTCACTCTAAGGTAGGCAGCTAAAGAAGAACCATCTCATAGGTGTAGATCCCAGCTTAACTGATTATAGCCTATAAAAAATTTAATTTGTATTTAAATTGAAATACTCACATGCTCTTGAAATGAAATAAGAGGTAGGAGTAACCTTTCAGTTTTCAAGTCCCTTCAAGACTTAAAGTGAATGTTTTTACCGCCTTCGTTTTTTCACTGGCCGTTTCCCCTCATACTTACCTTGAAAAAGTCTTGCTAATAGGCACAGAAATCCTGGCAAAACTCACTTTTTATTAGCGAGCCGAGTTAAATTCATCATGTTAAAGTTATGCGTATGCTAATGCTGAAAAAGACCCCACGATTCCTTTTTCTCGCCCACTTAATTGCATTAAAATGTAGACTACCAGCAGTTTGTTTTGTTCACCTTATTTGGCCCACATGTGGAACTCAAGGCGTGGGATCAGAACTGGGGTGGCGAGGAGCAGTAAAGGAGGTCTATTTAATGGAAATTACTATCGGGCGAGCAAGCTATAAAAATCTGCTCCGGTCCCATCAGATTACATCACCAGCAAAACATCCTCCATGCCTTTTCCACCCGCCTCCCCTCCCCCTCCACCTTCATCACCTCACTCCCGGTTTTCTCCAAGCAGACACCTCTCTCCTTCCCGCCCCCGCGCCATTAAAACCAGACTCCACATATGTGTGATCCCCAATTCCCTCATCCAGTAATCTCAGCCACACTTGAAGCATCCATTCTCCCTTCCTTACCTGCGGACCTGGGCGATATATCAAAGCGTTCGATAGCTTGGGGCCCTCACATGAGTAAATTTGGCAGGGGACTTATATTTTTTTACATTGGGTGTTGTTGAACGTGCTTCTAGTATGTCCGATTTACATTGCTTTACAGAAATTCTCTATCTTTCTATTTTTAGACCGCATTTAAGAATTCATGACAAATGTGTTATTTAATCCGTCTGAATAAATTTTCATGCATAGTATTGAGAAGTTCATCGCAGGCCATTCTAGTTTGTTGAAACTGTTACGAAAAAATCAATAAATATAGAGTGGACGAATTCACATCTAAAGAGTTCATTCAGATTTTCTTGGGCGTACTTATATTTGCTGTTAGGAGAGCGTGTAGTAAAAATAAGAAATAGATTTGAGAACAAAGTACTTTAAGGGTTTCTTTTTCTGTTAGCAATACGTGATATAGGAAGCTTAGAGATATAGAAGATTAATATTAAAGTTGTAGGCCAAAAACTGAGTAGATACCTAGTACATTTTAGCTATTTGTGTAGTATTTTGGACAAAGGTGGACGATTTGGGTGAGAGAGGGGAGAATTTTTGCTTTAAGGCGAGAGATATAGAGGGAGGAAAAGATTAGGAATGCTGGACGGAATGAAGGATGGAAGAAAGTAGAGAAGTTAAAGAATGGGTTATTGTTGTGTAGGTTTTTGCGATGTTACTGTCGTGGTTGTCGTGTACCAGTCGTGTGCATCCCACCCTAACCGGTAGACTACCTTTTATAAATATGTGTTGGAGTGAAATATACAACTTTAATTAACTCACAAGTTGGTTTGATAGGTGAAGGTAGAGCTCACATCGCACTAAGCCCTACGGTATATGAAATGTACTTTCCCGTTGCCGTCTGTGGTTTCCCAATAGGACATGGTATCCGAAAAATCACACAGTTTGCGAGAAGCTGGGTGTGTCCTGAAGACTCATCCGAGTTTGAATACGGAAATACTGGTGAAGAGTCGAACGTTCTACAAAATTGACTACGAAGTAATGGCATGGCAAGCTACCAATGCCTCTTCCTTAACCTCGTATTTCCTCAAAAGCTTCACTAGTCCACATTTCCTTCAATAATGTTATCCAATTCCTTTCAATATATTTCCCTTTGATAAATATAGCATTATATAATGTTTTATTTATCATTAAAGCATTTTCATGTGGAAAATGGTATCTAGCGCCAAATATTAAATGGGTATGAACACGTAATCAGCGCGTTGAGACATCTGGGGTATTGGTTTTAGGAAAAACAGGGTAGGAAACATATACGGATGAAATTTAGCACTAGTCGCCATTTTTTATCTTTTCATGTTGTCCATTTATGCATGTCTTCGTTTGAGTTCCACGGAGGGAGTGAACTCTTTCTTTGAATCTTTCTCCTTCCCTGCCCTTCCCCTCCAGTCCCGCTTCTGAAAGAGTGTCAGTGTGGTGAGATGGGTGACGGCCACTGCCGAGTACCCTCGAATGATGTACACATGGATATTTTCATGTTGTGCGGTAGTTCAGCCGTTAGAACACTCGACAGGAAGTCGAGGGGTCCCGCATTCAGGCGCTAGATGTTATATATGGCTGTTAGCTCGAGGTAGGTACCGATTTAAGTGCATATGTGGTTTAGATATATCGATATGTTTTTCAGAATCGCTGCCCCCACCCTTGGTTTTTGCTTCTTCCCTGCCTGCCTTCTTCATCCATTATTCTCTTCATTTTAAAAGACTCGGCACATATTCATTCAACTGAACATCTGAAATCTGTTCCGTCCATTAATTTTCCACGTGCGGCCGTTTCCCATCCCTCCGTATCTAAATTCTCGTTTGCTCTCTCCCCCCCC